>JASDQU010205525.1:11985-26166 GCA_032191745.1 Picea mariana
GGAGTCAGATCAACGGTCCATGATCTCCCTTTGATCAACGACTCAGATGGAGTCGTGGTTTCGCATTTCGCGATTTCGACATTCTTGTCGTGAGTTTTCTAGACACCTCCAACTCCCGGTATCCGAAACTCCGAAATGGAGATTAAGTCGTGGTTTCACATTTCGCGATTTTCTGTCGTGAGTTGCTTCCTTGACTCTTAGATTTTATGCTTCTGAATGGGATCCAATGATCACTTGTTGAACTTGCCATTGCCATGCCATTATCCCTACGTTGTTGGTCAGGATCTTTGCCATCAATGACAAACACGCATACTCTGCACTATCTCTTATGATCTTATCAAGCTTACTCTGTTGTGTCTTCCCAAAATACTTCTGGTGCCCACCTGGCACATTCTTCCTATACTTAAGCCATCGTCGTTGTTGTACTTTCCATCAATGACAAGAATACGCTGCCTGTAAAACATGCCAACAGTAATACATATTCATAGTCATGATATTTAGTTCAATGTTTCCTTTTCTTCTAATATTAGAGTAGTGGGATGGTTATTCGTTAACACAAATAGGTTAGCAATTCAATAACATTTCTAGTGAACCTTTTGTGCATTCTCTCACTGATTTTATGAGATATGAAGGATTTTCTATTTTTTTTTCAATCATGTTAGTTTGTATTTTATTTATTTGATGACATACAAGTCATTATTTCAGACCTTTCCTTCTAGTAAGGCCCTCCACCCAAAAGAATGTCCTTCTCTATTTTATTGAGATATCTTAACTAGCAGTTGAATAAAATTTCCAGTAAACCTTTTTGTGCATTATCTAACTAACTTCATGAAATATGTAGGATTTTCTATTTATTTTTCAATCATGTTATATTTTTGGTTGTATTTATTTGATGACACACAAGTCATTGTTTCATACCCTTCCCTTCCTTCTGGGAAGACCCTCCATCCAAAAAAAAATTGTGTTCTTCTCTAGTTAATTAAGGTATCTTGTCTACAAATTACTTGAATAGTGGTCTGCCAGTGTAAAAGTTTTGATCTACCAATAACAAAAACTGGTCAAAAACTGGTCATGGGCCAAAGAAATAACCATTCAAATGGTTCATGAACTTGAACCAATTATAATTAACTAGCAAAAGCCAAAAAATACATAATGGATAAATAATATTTTGTCGTTTTAAAAAATGGATAAATGAGAATACGATATACAATTTACAATAAATATATTAAAAGTTTGAACCCTTTCGTCCTTCCAGCAAAGCCTTCCATCCAAAAAAAATGGTGTTCTTCTCTACTTGATTAAGATATCTTGTCCAAAAATTACTTGAATAGAGGTCCACCAATATAAAAGTTTTGTTCTACTAATTACACAATTTAGAAAGAACCATTCAAATGGTTCATGAACTTGAACAAACTATAATAAACTAGCAAAAACCACAAAATACATAATGAATAAATAATATTTTATCGTTTTAAAAAATGGATAAATGAGAATACAATATACAATTTACAATAAATGTATTAAAAGTTCTCACCCTTCCTTCCTTCCAGCAAGGCCATCCATCCAAAAAAAACGGTGTTCATCTCTACTTGATTAAGATATCTTGTCCACAAATTACTTGAATAGTGGTCCACCAATATAAAAGTTGTGTTCTACTAATAAAAAAATCTAGTCATGGGCATGGGCCAATGAAAGAACCATTCAAATGGTTCGTGAACTTGAACAAACTATAATAAACTAGCAAATGCCACAAGTTTTGTTCTACCACTAACAAAATCTGGTTATGGGCCAATGAAAAAACCATTCAAATGGTTATGAAGTTGAACAAACTATAATAAACTATCAAAAGCCACAAAATTCAAAAATGGATAAATAATATTTATCGTTTAAAAAAATGAATAAATAAAAATATGATATACAATTTATAATAAATTTGTTTTATTGTAAATTTACATATGTTTTATTTTAAATTTATATATTATATTTTTGTTTTCTTTATTTGATGATATACAAGTCATTGTTTGATGTTCTTCTTTAATTGATTAAGATATTTTATCCACAAATTACTTGAAGAGTGGTCTACTAATATAGACGTTTATTTTGTATCAATAACAATAACAAAATATAATCATATAGTGGTCCACTAATATAGAAATTTTGAAATTTTATTGTATCAATAACAAAATATAATCATGAGACAATGAAAAAACCATTCAAATGGTTCATGAACTTGAACATATATTTATGGACCAAAACCATTCAAATAGTTCTTGAACTTGAACAAACATAATAATGTAGAAAAAGCCACAAAATTCATAATGGATAAATAATATTTATCATTTTTTTAAAAATGAATAAATCATAATAATATAAAATTCTTAATGGAAAAATAATATTTATCATTTTAAAAAAAATAATAACAAAATATAGTCATATAATGGTCCAGTAATATATAAATTTTGAAATTTTATTGTATCAATAACAAAATATAGACAAAATATAGTCATGGGACAATGAAAGAACCATTCAAATGGTTCATGAACTTAAACATATACTCATGACCAATGAAAGAACCATTCAAATGGTTCATAAACTTGAACAGATATAATAATGTAGGAAAAACCACAGAGTTCATAATGGATAAATAATATTTATCATTTTTAAAAAATAATAAATCATAATAATGTAAAATTTGTAATAGATAAATAATATTTATCATTTTTTAAAAATGAATAAATAAAAAATGATATATAATCTATAATAAATATTAATAAATTATAAAACATTTTATTCATATTTTAATATCTAAAGATTCAATCAAATTTTAACTAATAACCTATGACCTCCCCCATTATTAATATGCTTAAGCACATAATTCAATATATTACGATAACTCTTAAAACTACATTTTATCTATATTTGTGTAAGAGATAATAACATGACTTTTTAATAAATATATTGAAAACACAATAATTCTTCTAAATATTTTAATGAGATGATGTTATTAAGTTGATGGCTTTTGACATGGGCATTAGGAAAAGGATGCCTGGGTTATCACCATCGTTGAAGTTTTTTTTTTTTGTTTTACCCTTTGTTGGCTATAGTGATAATCTATTGGAATTTGTAAATATACTTTATTAATAAAGTTTTGATAACCTACTTATTATTATAATTTATTAATATGATTTATTAATAAAAATTTAAAAAACATATTAAAAAAATAATAATATAATAAAAACTTTATTTTTATTTTTTAATTTATATTCATTTTTTAAATAAAATAATAAATTTTATATTAAAATATAATTTTTTTAAATATGAAAATTACATAAAATTAAAAACATAAATTATAAAAAAAAATTATACGTATGTCTTTGGTTTGTATATGGTTAAATATACTAACTTAATAACAAAATAACCCTACACAACCTTACACAACATACTTTTGCTTGGTTGGTTTTGCTTGTATATGGTTGAATATACTAACTTAATAAGAAAATAACCCTACACAACATATTTGAAAGTAAGAATTATATAAAATTTGGTTATCTAAGATTTTTTTTCTTAAAACCAACCTAGCTAAAGTTCACCATCAACCTAGCAAAAAACAAAACCACAAAAAAAGAATTATACCTATGTCCTTGGCTTGTATATGGTTGAATATACTAACTTAATAACAAAATAACCCTACACAACATACTTGTGCTTGGTTGGTTTTGCTTGTATATGGTTGAATATACTAACTTAATAACAAAATAACCCTACACAACATATTTGAAAATAAGAATTATATAAAATTTGGTTACTTGAAAGTAAGAATTATATAAAATTTGGTTATATAAGGACTTTTTTCTTAAAACTAACTTAGCGAAAGTTCACCATCAACCTAGCAAATGCATCTCAAAGGAAACTACACTAGTGTAGTTTCCTCTTTCATATTTGATGAGAGAGGGTGAAATGAACCTACATAAATATTAGAAATGTGGCAAAAGGTAGATTTTAGAAAAATTTGCAAAAGCATAATTTTGGAAACCAAAAAGAAAAATGTTCTTAATTTGAATTCTAAACCATTTCCTCTCATAGGTATCTATGAAATAAACAAATTCCTTTTAACAATCGTCATCTTTACCAAATATTTGTACTCACTATCTATACTAAATATTGGTACCCACTAATTAAACGTGTGTGGATTAGTGATCAAATTTGAAGGGCTAGTTCTAATTTTGGTTGAAGGGTAAATACTCATGCAACCCACAATGAAAAGTTTCCAAAAAAATTACATTTTAATTGATAATGATGAATTAAGTACAAACTTCATAAAAAATATGTTAAATAAAGTATCAATTTTCCAATCAAATTTATCTCTAATAAAGAAATCAATAAATCCAAAATTATCAGTGTCTTAAAATTATTAGTATTAGAAATTAGATAGTATCTATAACTTTATAGATGATTCTAAAAAAATAACGAAGATAATGCAGCAAAGCATTGTTAAAATGCATAATTTTGGAGGCAAAATTATTTTCTAAATTTAACAGCGCCATTACATGAGTCTAAATTTATTATTTTTTACAAAAATAAGATAATTTTCTCGATTGAAGAAAACATGGGAAAAATATAACCATCAAATTTTTTAAATAAAAAAATCCTTGGCAACAAAACTAAAGAAATTTCAAAACAGTAAAATACATTTATAGATATTACATAGGAAAAATATAACCATAAAAAAATTTAAATAAAAAAACAAAAAATCCTTGACAATAAAACTAAAGAAATTTCAAAACAAGAAAATACATGTACAGATATTACATTTGCAAGTTAAAAAAAAACTCCTACAATACCACAAACTTCAACCAAAACCATAAACTTCAACCAAAAAAAATAACTTCTCCTTGCAAGATCTAAGGCCATTCTAGAGGGTAGCCCAAGGGCTCCTTGAGGTCACTATGAGTTCTAGATGAGGGGCGAGAGGGGTTCACTTTTCCCCTGCTACGTGTCTATGGTCAATAGTTCAAATCATGTGAAGTGATGAGGTGTAATGGCACTGGTTCAATAAAGTTGCAGTCTAGTTACAAGAAGGGTAGTCAGAAAACATATTCCCACCCCATCGATAAATCTAAGAATTCATACCATTCATCCAAAAAACAGAGAAAGGATGGTCCAATACATGACCCTCGCAGAATTAACCTAAAGAAGACCTGAAAGCTAACCCCGTCGCAACCTAAAAACCCACAATTTATCGCAAAAATTGAATTGGGTATTACATCAAAACCTAGTTAAAGCTCACGCAGCCCTAATTCCAGGGTTCACTGTGCCATCAAGGATCCGAAAATCAAAATTCAAGCAAACAAGAAAACAAAACACATGCTCTTACCCGCTTGTAATCGAGAGCAGATTGGTCCCCCAAGTGAATCATTACACTCACTTCACTCCAATTCTTCACTGCCAGCTAGTTGAAGCTTCACAAAAATGAAATGGAGCACTAAAAATAACATGAACACAAACAAAATACTAGAAAGAATGGATTTTAGTTGAGGCGAATGATTTGTGGAGAAAAAGAGAGTTCGGGGCCTTGAATAATTGGCCTCTACCTGGATTGGGATTATGTGAAAATGGTAATGCATGAATATGGTCCACCCTCGCGCAGTATCAAAATGTTACATGGTGAAGTCAGTAAAACATGTATGTCCACTATCTCATTTATATTTATTAAATGCGAAACTGTGTGATGATCATGAAACTAGAATTTGTGTGTGGTACTGATGAGGTGAAGGCGGTCCATGTAGCTGCCGACAGAGAGGCAATGACAATAGCATGGTCCACGGACTCACCAAATTACCACAGAAACCCAAAATATCATGATGGGAATTTTAAAAATTTAGCCCTTCATATGAAATTTTTTTATTTTGTTTCGCATTTTCCAAGAAAGTGGCAAAAACAAAAAAAATAGGATTTTTTTTTTACAACCAAATATTTGATTATACTTCTGAGACGTGTTAGAAGGCCTTTGACAGGCCCTGACTTGTTCAATTTTGAACCCTTGTGTGGATTTTATTATATGGGTTGTACCTTGTTTTTAATGATGATTTTGTTTGTTCTATTGATGATAATTGTAGATGAAAAAGTTATTATAATTATTAAATATAAAAAGTTAAATTATTAAAATAAAAATTATTTTTTATAATAAAATTAAATTTTGATAAAAAAGTTAAAATGTTATGAAAAAAAAATTATATTATTTATAATATTAAAAAATTAAATAATGAAAAACATTTTTCTTATAATATTACTTATATACATCATTTATTTTAATTTCAAAATATTTATAATATGTAGTTTTAAAATTTATTAATTTATAAAAATAAAATAAATCTAAAAAATGTTTTTATTTTTATTTTTTCAATCATAAAAAAAAGTTAAGTGTTTTAAGTTTTTGATGTTTTGAATTTGTTATTATCATAATCATGTCATATAATTTTTGTTAAAATTATAGTTTTGGATTGATGAAATTGTTGTTTTTTTTTTCTTTAATTTATTTGATGACATATTCGGCATTGTTTCATAGCCTTCGGTTTAGTGATGACATACCACTCATTGTTTCATAGCTTTTTGTTTAGTGAGACCCTCCTAAACCCTCCACTCAAAATATATTTTGTTTAGAAATTATTTTTTCATTCAAATATTTTAGTGGATCCACATATTTTCTTTACATGTTATATGAATAGTGAGTTAACTCCAGATTTATAGTACAAAAGGATTAAATTCTTCCAAATGAAAACATTTCCAAGTATTTTTTATTTAAAAAATGTTTTCAATTTTAGGAATTTGATTTCTCTTGGTCCATGATATAAAAATATATTACATAAATGGATATTGAAATATTTTGCTTATATTCAATATTGAAATATTTTTTGCTATTCATAATTTTTTTTAAATGCTACATGTCAACTTCATATTGAAAAAGGAAAGAATTACACACCTCCCTTATACAAAGCACCTCTCAAAACAACAATAATAAAATTTGGTCACTAGACAATGAAAAAGGAAGAAACCATTTAAATAGTTTATGGACTTAAACAAATGAATTATATTTATGGATATTAAAAAAAATGGATGAATGATAATATGATTTACAATCTATGATAAATCTTAATAAATTATAAAACACTTTATCAATAAAAAAAAAAAAATTTAAATATTTAGATGAAAAATGGTTTAACTAACAATTATTACACATTAGTTAATAATAATTTGATTAAATTTAAAATTATGATTTATAACATTTTCATTACCAATATGCTTGAAAATATATATATGATCTAAGAAATAACTATAAACTTCTCCATCATCATGTTATATATATATATATATATATATATATATATATATATATATATATATATATATATATATATAGTGTTCTGCCAAAAAGAAAATGGAAACCGAAATAAGATTCACTTCCCTTGTCGCTAGTTGAGGACATTAGACTAACCCGTCGATCTCCAAATCTGCTAAAGGATCCAGAACCTCTTCTCACTCTAGCATGCTCACGGGGCATGATAAGGATGAGGAGACACACAATGTAGTGGAGGGAATTGGGAAAGTGCAGAAACAGCGGGATGAAAGGTTTAGAAGGCTCCCGAACTAGACATGGAAGAGTATGAGAATACAACTTAACAATTCTCAACTTCATCAAAATATCCTGACGCTCAAGCCTGCGTAATATGAACACGTTAATTTCCACGGGGCTGTAAATTCCTTTCTTGTCACGAGTACATGGAGCTAACGCTTTGTAGATCACACTTACCAAGATTATAGTCATTTTAATGAGCCTAGAGGGGAAATTAAACCAAACGTCGTCCACCTATGTCCCTTGGAGCTTGAGCCGCTAGGTTTCATGGCCATCCCCTATCTATATGACCATCATATGGACCCGCATAACACCCCATATGGGGAGAGACCTTCTTGAAGAGGCAATTCTTTGCATTCCTGGAGCAGAGGGTGTGCATGCCTTTGATTTCCTTCAAAATTTAGATCATGCTCCCCACATTCCACCTTATCATTGGCCACTTTATCAACTATTTTTTTCTTCCCAACGAACATGTGAAGGTATGATGACTATGTTGGGAAGCATGAGCGATTTCAATAGTTCAAGGTTGCATAGAAGGCACCAACTTGGAGAGATCTTGATTGGATCTGAGCCATTCAAGAGTCTAGAGAGCATAGTCACAATGACTTGGGAGTCTCCTTCCATAGTGATTTGATGATAACCAAGTTGGGAAGCGACTTGAATCCCCCTGATGAGTTGCCATAGCTCAGTTGAGTTGTTTGAATCATGACCAAGGCTACTTGCTAAAATATGACGAATTTGACCTTGCTCATCACGAAAAACCACACCATATCTTGCCGGTCTAGGATTTCCTTTAAAAGCTCCATCAAAATTGAGGTTGAGGAAGCCTTGATGAGGACACTACTAGGATTTGGGACTGCTCATGGAGGGTGGGTGATCAGACATCATCAAAGGAATTGAATTTAAGCCAAAATCCCATTTAAGAAGGATAAGCTTTTCATCTGGGTCACATTTGAGGTCCTCTACCGTCCATCTTTAAAGTATGACTGTCTCTTGAATATTGTCTTGAATTCTAGGCCATACTCTCTCCCAAGACAATTGATTTGAGTGGAAAATCCTTCGATTCCTTTCCTTTCAAATTTTCCATAGTAGAAAACCTGGCAACAATTGTCATATTATGTTTAAGATTGGATTTTTAAAGGTTGATTGTCTCTAGTTGTCAAGGGTGATGATGATGTTTTCCCGGTTACGATTAGAGGTCCTCTTTATTTGGGTTGCATGATCCCATAGGTCAAAGCTGAATTGGCACTAATTGAGAAGATGCTCCATGTTCTGCTCATGTTGTAAATATAGTGGGCAGATAGAAGGGCCAATAAAACCCCGTTTTCTGATATTGTCCCAAGTTAGTATGCATTTATGTGCAACTAACCAAAGAAAGGTGATGACATTTGGACATAAATTAGCTTTCCATATGGTGCTCCAAATACTGTCTTTGGGAAGTAAATGATAGTTGGATTTGAGGTCATAAGCTTCCTTTATAGAAAACACTCCTCTCAAAGAGTAGCGCCCATCTTATAATGTCAAGCCCCTACTTAATCCCGACCCTTCGAAGAGTTTCTTCATCTTGCCATGGACCCAGATTTACACCTTCGGGAAGTCTAAGGTCCTCATGAGTTTTTTCATTCTCTCCAAAGTGGAGAGGAGGAGGAATGCTTCCAATAATCTACGACCCAACTATCTCGGTTATGCATCATGTGAGTTTGAATGTCCAACAAGGTTTCCATGTTCTGCAATGATGGCAATTGTTTCCAGGAATATATCCAGAAGTGAGCATCTCGACTGTCCCTAATTTCCAAAAAATCATGTTCCTGCACTAAGTAATGGTTTTTCCAGGCCGCATTCCAGATTAGAGAGCCATTATGATGTTCATTCCACCTAATTAGTTGTGCCTCCTCTATAGTCAAGGTGTATTTTCATCGCCATAAACTGGCCCACATGTCTCTTGGGTTCTTTATCCATCTCCACCATATCTTGGCACCCATGACCTCATTTAGTAAGTAGGGGTCCCACAATCCTAAGCCACCAACCTATTTTTGTTTGCATAGTTCGTCCCAATTGACAAGTGCCCATTTTTCCCCTCTTTTGTTCCCTTCCATAAGAATTTTATTTGGATGTTTTAGATGGTTTTGAGAACCGATTTAGGGGCATCTAAAGCTAAGAAAAGGTAGAGGGGGATGGCTTGAAGAACAAATTTAAGGAGCACCATACGACTAGCCAGATAGAGGGAATGAAAAGTCCAAGAGCTGAGACGCTTATCAATGGAATCTATTAGACTTTCCCATTAATTGTTGTGAAGAGATTTATCGATGAGGGGTATGCCAAGGTATTTGGATGGAAGGGAGATCCTGGTGAAACCGAGGATGCGAGTGATATGAGATTGGATAGCCCGAGGCATGTTGAAGAAGAACATATTGGATTTTTTAGTGTTTATAGAGGCACCGAAGGCATCAACAAAGTCATTGAGGATGTTGAGGATTTTGAGGGCCTCTCTAGTAGTTGGGGAATCCATCATCATGGTGTCATCAACAAACTGGATGTGAGAGACGAGGGTAGACTAACCATGCAGGGGGAGACCCTTGAGAGAACCATTTGTGATATCTGTCTTGATATAGCAACTGAGACCTTCCAACATGATAAAAACATGGAAGGGATAGAGAGGGTATCCATGTCAGATACCTCTAGAGGGTGAGAAGGGTAGAGGGAACAACATTGACCAAGATAGAAAAGAAGGTAGAGGAGGTAAGGTTGAGGACCCAATTGACCCAAGCTTCACTAAATCCAAAGGAAAGGAGAATCAAGCGCATGTATTTCCAGCTTAGTTTGTCAAAGGATTTGGAGAGATCCAACTTAATGAGCATGCCAAGGGTACGAGAGGATTTAAGAGAGTTGATAATCTCGTGGGAAAGGATAACACTATCCAAGATATGATTCCCTTCAACATAGCTAGATCGTTTGGGAGAAAAAATAAAAGAAAGAATGGGTTTGAGTTAGAGAGAAACTACCTTAGTTATAAGCTTGTAGATGCCATTGCAAAGAGCTATAGGGAAAATTTTCTTTGGATGTGAGACACGCTTCTCTTTGGATATGAGAGTGAGGAATGTGGCATTAAGGGTTGGAAGAACTCTCAGGGAGCTGCAACAATCCTTAATTAGTTACCATGCTTATTCATGGACCAGGTGCCAACAGTGGCGGTAAAAGTCTACAGTGAAACCATCCATCCATGAATATTTTTTGGTGGGAATATCTTTGATTGTCTAATCTACCTCCTCTAAATTTATCGGCCTAAGTAGAGTGACATTTTGTTCTATCGAGATCGAGTAAGGGATATGTTGATTAATTTTTCCAATGGCTACCGATCTGTCTGGGTAGGGTTCCATTAGGAGATCCCAGTAAAACTTTACCAGTTCATACTCAAAACCTAAATGATCCATGGCTGGTTTCCCTTGAGCATATTCCATCCTAATGATGTGATTTATTTTCCTTCACTGTATCATAGATCGATGGAAAATTTTTGAATTCTTGTCACCTTCCTTAAGCCATTGAACCCAAATTTTTTGTCTCCAAAGGATCTCTTCTTGAGCACATATTTCCTCCCATTGTTGTTTAATTCTCTTTTCTTCTTCTTGAAGTTGTTTGGCGTTGCCCTGTGCTATGATTTATTGTTGAATCTCCTTCATCCTGTCTTCAAGATCCCTTTGTGCTTGGAAAATATTCCAAAAGACATTTTTGTTTCATTCTTTGAGGTGCATATTTAAGTTCTTCGGGCTCTATTGGAAGCAATACATGAGAGTACCATTGGGAATGGCCACGTCCTCCCACCATTGCTTAACATTTTCATGGAAATCTAGGTGATTCAGCCATAACTTCTCGAATCTAAAAGGCCTACATCTTGGAGAACAAGCAATGTTGATCTATAACTGGATAGGACAATGATCTAAGTCAGTTGTTGGAAGAATTTCGGATTCCATGAGCTACTCCAAGATTAGAAAGTGATTCAAAGAGCAAGCCACCTACTATGAGCAGGATCGTTGAGTAGTCCAAGTGAAGTTCTCGTTGATTCTTTCCAGATCCACTAGATAAAGATTGGCCATAAGGTTCTTGAAGCCTTCATTGTCATTGTCCAATAGACGTAGACCTCCCTTCTTCTCTTCAAGGGATAGAATGATGTTGAAGTCCCCTCCAAAGATCCATATTTGGTTTTGAGTGAGATCACCTAGGTGCTCCAGATTGTTTTGAAAAAAAAACATTTACGTTGGTGTAGGTAGTCCATAAACATTGGTAATGAATCCTATTTTTCCAGATCCAATAGCCTGGTAGTTGGTCGAGATAGGCCATTTGGTGGTGAATAAATTGTTGAGGATAACAATTTTCAGATTCTATATCCATCCCACTCGTCACTCCTCTTGAATCAGTATTTACATAATATCCTTATCTCTACTACCTATGTAGGATAGTGTCATCTTCATCCCCTGCACACTTGGTTTATTGAAGCAGTAGAATATATGGTTTTTCCGCTATAATATTGTTTCAGAGGATACGTGGCTTACTCCTCCATTTAAGGCCCCAGATATTCCAAGAGAGAATATTCATGAAGAAGGTTGGGAGGGTATGGGATGGAAACTCTCATTGATTAGTTGGATTTTACCGAAATTGACCATAAAACTTCATATATCCTGGATCAATTGTTGGGTCGATTTATTCCCCTTCTTTTTTCCTCTCTGGAGATTACTCGCAGATTCTCTAATAAGTCTCTCTGGATTCCTAACCCTACACCAGATCTGGATGTGGCTCCTGTAGTAGAGTCCAGATATACCTTGTGGACCTTCTGAGGCTGATCAAGAGGGAGATATTGCAACTCTTACTTCCTATAGGCTTCTTCCAGGCTTACTAGGTCAATTCCTGCCATATTTCTTTCGTCTAGCTCAACCTCCATGTCCCTGCCATCTTCTCTGGTTGGATCTTCTCATGTGATCCATGTTTCTGGGTCATAAAAAATTTGTTATAGGACTGGATATTGCTTCTAGTGTTGGACTAGAGCTTCTTTCCCACTAGGTGGGGTTGGAAATATGCCTTCCATTTCCTAGTTCTCCGAGACATAGTTTAGAATCTCAAAGGTGTTGTTGGTGGAGGGATCCTTATTCGCCTGCGGAGTTGTTTTCTATTGACATTTCTTTCTTCTTCCCTACACCTGGGTGTATACATCCTCAGTCCTCTCTGGAACTTCATCGTCCAATTTTGGTGGGGCATTGAGCGGAAAATCCCTAAATATATGACCATGCTCATGGCATTTTCTGCAGCGGAATGGGATATGCTCATAGTCTATCATTTGGATCAACTCATTATACTAATTCTCTAGGAATATGGATCTAGGAAGGCGTTTTGCAATATTCATATACACACATATTCTTGCATAGGAGGTGGAGTGGCCCTATTGGTAGCATCAACCACTTTGACAAAAAATCCCAATGTGTTTTTTATTCCCTCCAGAATTTCAGCCAACCAAAACTCCTGAGGAAGTGAATAAATTTGGATCCATACTGGAGCATGAGTGAAATCCTCCTTTTTAAGACTGAATCGTTATGTCCAGAAGAATATATACATACCATATGAGTTAAATAATTAAGGATATTTTTCAAAAACTTGATCCCTATATTCTAGGTTGTGGAAGATCATGGTAAAACGACCTTTAGAACCCAATTGAAGCTCAAAGTGACCCTTCAGCTTCCACCAAGTTTTGATCCATTTGACAAGATCTCTCTCTAAGGGACATAATCCAAGAAATTTACCCATGAGCGCATGATCTTTCATATAATGTGAGTTCTCTGCTACTCTGTTTGAGCTTACCACATATTGTGGTGCCTTTGGAGCTTGTGGTCGACATTTCCTCGGTTCCCAATCCTGAGCCACCTTTGGATGGGATGGTTCAAGGTTGGTTTCAATTGATTTTCCCTTTCTATATTTAGCACCAGTCAAGGGGCCCTACAATGGATGAATCAAATCAAAGGCGGTTCATGACCTTCCTGAGCCAATCCCCATGTCTCTAGTTCCATTCGTGACTATGTTTTGGAAGGCGGGGGTTATTTCACCCTCACTAGTCAGTTGCATTGCGACGGCTAGGTTTTCTCACACCTGGTACTTGCAGAGCCTGTAGACAATGCACAAGAGGAATACACAAACCCTATATCACCCCAAAGAAACCCTGGCATAGCGATCTTGAAAATCCCAATTTCTCCTTTTGTAGCAAAAAAATAGTATTTTTAAAAGAATTTATTCTTATGATTTTATAATGAAATTAAGCCTTAAATAAAGCCTAAATATTATGGGAAAAAAATATGTATTCTATGTGATATTAAAAGGAATTTTTTTTTTCTTTTATAATATCATGTTTATACACACAATGATCTCAATTTCAAAATATATATGGCATTGTAGGCTTTCAAAACTTGTTAATTTGTGAAAACTAATGAAACCTAGAAAAGTTTCTCTCCAATGTTTTCAACCATATAAACAAAAGAAGAAGGCTAAACATTTTAAGTTTTTGACCTTTATGA
>JASDQU010205525.1:43729-54875 GCA_032191745.1 Picea mariana
CAGTATTGTAATTTTACCTACTATGACTTTTTCTTACACCTTTCTTCCCTATTGTAGTTTTCCATTAGGTTTTTTATGTATGATCTGCAATAGTAGAACCTAGGAATGATCAATTGCTTTTTTGTTCTCTTCCTAGAATTTTCTATATTATGTCAAGTATGAGAGAGTACCATCCCAGCTCCTTTGAACGAAAATTTAATCACTTCATTTAAATATTTATCATTGAGATTTTGTTGAGGATATTTCAATTCTCATGTTTCAGACAGTATTGAACTTGTCACATTTGGGACTTATTATTTTTATTCATCTCCACGGAGGACTACCTAAGAATCCATTTAGGTGTTATTGTAACATCCCGCTCTAGCACACTGAGCGAACTTATTCTTTGAGGACACTTTCTCGCAAGTGATCTAGATTACTATGCTATTAAAACTTTTGATTTTGATTATGAGGTGATATGGGTTGATGACATGTTGTTTTACCGCTATGACATAGACAGGTGCTATTGACTCAAGTTTTACTAAGTGTGCAGGATTTTGGACCTCAAGGATGCAGAGGCATCGATGGAACCCCTTGGACTCCGGATCGAGTCAGGGAGTGTACCATTGGGGTTTTATTGTTTTTACCATGATATTAGCACATCTGATTAGATGATATGATATGGATGTATTCTGACATGATTTTTTGATGATGCAGGCTGACGATAGCTTGCCGACCAGACTCACACATGGAGTAAAGGGGTCATGCACGACTACCAGAGATGTTGAGGGAGAGGTGTGGACAACAACCCTGCCACAGCCTACTAGCACTCCCGTCGTGGCTCGAACTGTAGGTTAACGATTACCTAGTTTGAGAGGACCCACGATGTCGTGAGGGAAGAATGCGATAATCGCTCATGATGATTATAAGGGGCACGCAATAAGGCAGGGGCCTTATTCCTTAGAGGCCCTTAGTTTCCCACAAGTTCACCTGGTGGAGTGTTGACTCCAGGGGTTATTGATGTCTAACAAATCAGTCAAGAGGCGAGTGGCACTCTTGGACCCCATAGTGCATCCTGAAGGGCACATTGCACAAAGGAAACATATTAAGAGGCAAGTGGCAGCCTTCGAGCATGTAGTGCATCCTGAAGGGCACGTCGTGCAACGGAACAGATGAGGCGAGTGGCACCCTTGGAGCACCTAGTGCGTCCTGAAGGGCACGTCGCGTTGTTAATGATAGAGGAATGAACCTAGATGGCCCTAAGCCAAATAGCATGTTAAGTAATTTTTAAAAACAATTTCCCTAATTAAATGTCGCCTAGTAAAAAATTTAAGGCCTAAGTCTAAATTACGCTAGTGGTAAAATTTTGTCTTCTATAAATTTGTTTTTTAATAATAATAATAATAATAACAAAAACAACTTAAATAATAATTATGATCTTTGTTAAATCTTGTAACATGAAGGGAGTAACAAATTTAATTTATTCATAAAAAATAAAATTATGTTGGATTAAAATTTAAAAAGGGGAATTAATTGTTTTATTACCTTAATAAATTTAAGAATACTAATTAAATAAGAAAAGGGAAAAAGGGTTAATTTTCACACCTACCTTCTTGAGTTCTAAGTAAAAGGGGAAAGAAGGAAAATCAAAAAAATAGGAAACTAGGGAAAAGAGGTAATGTAAAAAGGGAAAAAGGGGAACTTAAGGGAAAAAGAGGAAAGTCAACTTAGTAAAGAATCCACCATTTAAGAGATTTCTAATTTTAAACTGAATTAGCAATTTCATAATAGGGAAAGCCTTTAAAACCTATAAGGGAATTTGGGGACACCTAGGAGTGATTCTAGGAGTAACTCTAGGTGGGTGAGCGAAATGAGGTAATTAACTAATTACAGAAATTAATTAATGGAGGAATGTAGGGGATGGGGGACAATTGTACGGAGAAGAATTTTTAGGAATTTATTTTAAAAACTTTAATTAAATCAGATCTTAGGAAAGAGAGGAAGTGGGAAATTCTATATAATGAAGGAAGGAGAAGGAGGAAGGATTATCTTCTGTTTGCGTAACGCTACGCTACAGAAATATCTACTTGATTGATTTACTTGTGGGAGTTGGGATACCCAGCTCGGAGAGGAGTGGTAGCTCGACCTTGTGAGGCGAGATGGGAACTAGACGAGATCTCTGGATAGTGTGTGTGGCCCCTTTGTGGCTCGGGGGGCTAGGGGGGAAGAAGAGTACCCCTAGCATTGGCTGGGAGGTACCGGTGAAGTCTCTGCGGTCGATGAGCGGGAGTTGCACGGAGCGTGCGGACGTCACTCGGAGAGGGTGAACAGGCAACGGTACGCTTTCTTCGTGAATGGTAGAATGTTGTAGGTTTTATGATTGGATCTGCATGTTGATTACGTAAGTAAATTGGATGTTTAGATTGATAGCTGAAATTTTCTTAGCCTAGCTCTTTGGTTGTCCTCTCCTATGGCCTTGTTTTCCCGCATGTCGTGACCGCCCTGTGGTGTTGATTGTGACCTTGAGGGTTTTTATCCTTCATCCCTAGCTCGTCAGTCCTCACTTGAGCGGTCGGCCAGGAGCTTGATCTATGGTCGTTGCCTTAGCGTTAAAAGACCTATGGATCTCAACGCCCTACTTTTCTGTGCGAGGATGGTGAGTGAAGGAAGTTCCCGTTAGCCATCTACCCTTTCTGATTAATCTTGGTTGATTGATGGTCATTGCGCCTTGTTGCGATCGATTTCCTCGGTGATTGTATTACCCTTCCCTTGGTGAATCATTTTTATCCTCTATGTCTGACCCTTGTGTTTGATGCATTCCTGGCAAAGTAACTCAGCGTTTTAATACCCTTCCTGGCAATGATTTAAGACTGAGTTTTTAATGCTTCTCCTGGCGATTTATTGTGTGCTTTTCCTCACTTCTGGTCTGCCTTTACTCTACGATCTTACTCTGCATCACCTGGTATCAATGGCTTAAATCTCGGCATTTTTCTGAACCTTGATTTATTGAAGACGATCTCAGCCTTCGTGATACACTTGAATGACAGCCACCGATTTTACTTTTAATGTTGTGTTCACAAAAAAAAATTCAACAATTATTTTTTGGTTAAAAGATGGGTCAGTGAATTCTGGTTATAGTTACCCATGATTTGTATTATTTACCCAAAGGTTACCATAATCTTAGATTGTGTTTTTTCTGTGCAAATGATGGTGCTCTTAGGGTAGTGGTGGTGTTTAATTACATCAACTGATAGAGCAGTTTATACAACGCTTCAATACATAGGCCTGTTTCCTTTTTATGTTGATAGCATGTCGTTTAACTCAACAACACACATATTTACAGTGAAATTTTTAACTTCTATGCTATCGAATCAAACCATGATGTCTTCCTTTATTGCATGATCTGTCTGCTCCTTACCTCTTACAATAATCGTTTTCATTTCTTATTTTTGGGGATGTGTGGTACAGCGATCGCTCATTTTAATGAGGATAGCAACGCATTCCTTTCTGATGTGTCTCTGTATATCATTTTGCTTATTTTAAGACGACTGTAGTGCTTCTCTAATGACCACGAATTTCCATTAAAATATGGTCTGTGTAATGTTGTAGAATGAACGTGAATTTCTCCATTATTTTAAGACTGTGAATTGCCCCAGATACCTGGTGATTGGCCTTTAGATAAAACTGGCATTTGTTTTCTTTTTCGAGATTGCTATTCTATGCTTACTACCTATGTTTCCCTGTCATTAATTTCTCTTGCGTTCCCATTCGCTAATGGTGCTAATTTTGGCAGTTACCTTGTAATTGGTAAGCCTATGCACCATTTTATAGCTGCCCACACGCACATTAATAACTGACAGAGATTTGGTGGTTGTGGTGGACTGCATTGATTGTTAATTTTTGCAAGAGTGAGCTCCTTAAAATCTTTCTCCTTACCTAATTTATAATAATACCCCCATCAATTCTAATTTCCACCATTCCTTGTGGCTTAATTCTTGTTCTCGTGACACATGTACACATAGAAGTTCTCAAGTGTTCGATTCCCAATTTTGTTTGAACTTTTTCTTTGTGTATTAATGTTTTATTTGTATTTGATGATGATGGAGTTACTTATTTAATTCATTAACACACTTTGTAGGGTTAGATTATATATTTCTAATCACATATTAATTAGCATGATATTGTACTTCTTTGTTCTTGATATTACTCAATGTGAACTTCTACTAGAAGATATGATTGATTCTTTTACTAATGATATCCTTGTCATTCCTACTAGTAGCAATTGTGTAGTTTTGTAGATTGGAAACTCAACATATATGATATAATGATATCACTATCTAAAGCAGGCATATATTTTATTAAAGTAGTTTAGGGTAACTTAAATAATAATTACATGGTTGAGAACCAACCCCTTTAGTGACGACCAATTTTTTTTTTCAATAATCACCCAATTAACGGATCAACTTGAATAGGTATTGTGAATAATCACCTTAGATTAAGTCAAGGTGTACTCTATATTTAAGGGATACTTTATCTTCACACTCGTTGATTATTTAGGACTCGTCATTTAGGACAGTTTATTGTTTAAATAATGAAGCAGCGTGTGATCGCTTTTAAGGGTTGAGTAGTGCACTTACCTTAATAGACATGTACCATGCAGGCTAGCATGTTGATTGTTGAGTTCTGTTTTAGTTCACCCTTTATGAAGTTTATGCCCTTGGTAACCTTACAATAGCTTACCCTTCACACCTAGACCTCTTATTTAACCTTAGGACTTATTGGATGTCGTCACGTCATTTATTGGATTGTGCATCTGTTGAGCGGTGTCTCCATGCTTCTTGCCTACCCGTTGCTTGGGAGCATAGGCGTAGTCTTCCTGTCAGTTATCTTGGCCCTTCGCACGTCGGATTCATCTTGAGTTCATTGGTCCAGCTGGAAGCATTGCGCCAAGGTTATTGATGCATATGACACCTGGGAACAACATGATTCCTAAGGAAGGGATCATGGCGCACCCTAGGGATTAGCGGCAAACGAAATCTTGGTCGGAGTAGGTGCTTTTGTGTGAGTATTGTCGAGCGCACAAGATGCTCTTCGTGCAAGGACCGAACGCCTTCAGGCGTTAGGTCCACGTGCCTTGAGGTTCTAGTCCTTGTTTGTCTAGGCCATGATGTCAGGGTGGGGATGTTTTCCCTTAGCTTGTAGGTGTGGTCGTGTTGCGTCAGGCGAGTAGTCATCCTCCTTGATTTCTTGCGCATGTTTCGCCAGTTGTCTTTGTGCATGAGTGTGGTGTCATTGTAACATGTTTATTGGATGGGGTGCTTGTGTTCGTCATCAATGGTGAGGTTAAATTGTCGTTGTCATCGCCTTCTTGCCTCTTAGTTCCTGATAATTAAAAAAAAAAAAATTGCTTCACTTGTTGGTGTAACGATGGGGTCGTTACATATGGTATCAGAGCGGGTTCAACCCTGCGACTGTGGATCGCTAGGCTTTCCACTGCAGTAAACCCATGAGTAATAACCCATGTGTTAAGTAAAAACCTTAACATGTACTCATGGAGATCGCATTTAGAGGGCGACCCTGAGGGTCCACAACACGCTTTAGCTAGTACCGTTAGCATCCTCCGAGGTCGAGAGAGAGATGAGTTCTAGTGTCCATGAGTATCACGGACGGTGGTGTCATCGAATCATATTTGTAGAGCAAGGCGTGTGCTTCACACTTTGCATTTACGACCTCCAGCATGAAGGTCCACATGGTGGTCTTTTGACTGAAGGGGAGCGCTCTTTTTGGCGGAAGATGCTCTTGACCCTTTTGAACCTAGCCGTCGACGACGTGTCATGGGAACTGTTTGAGGGATGGTTCCGGGAGAGGTATGTCTCTAAGGAATTCGTTGAGTGTCATCTCAACGAGTTTGATGCCTTGCGACGAGGTGAGCCACTTGGTGCCCAAGTACGAGGCCCATTTTGGAGCTGCTTTGATATGCTCCGCACCAAGTTCCCTAGAACCTTAAGGTCAAGAAGTTTGAGTTTGGCCTTCTTATTAGAATTCATCTTCGACTTCGAGTACCAGGAATACTGGACTAAAGAAGGGGTGTTGGACATGTGGGGATCCACACTACCAGCGTGACTGCCCAGTGGAGAGGACTAGAGCGTCCGGATCAATCGGACCCACTACCGTGGGAGATATGGGCAAGGCCCATCAGATTCATGCAATGGTGCATAATCGCCAGGCAGAGCATCAGTCGACTGTGCTCGAGATGATAGGTACCATTGCTGACCAAACCCTTAGTATTTTGATAGATCCCGGTGCTACCGAGAGTATCATTTCCGGTGCAGTGCAAAAAAAAAAGATTAAGGTAAAGGCAGTCGAACAAGATGAGTTTAGCTTCATATAAATGGCCTCGAGAGCCAAACAAAAGGATGGAGGAAAGGGTACAGGATGTATCCTTAACCTGGGAGAGTTTTTCACAAGGGCCAACCGGTGCATCATGAAATTAGGATCTTATGATGTCATAATTGGTATGGACTGGTTGGAATCGCATGAGGCAATCCTCAACTGTAAGACGAAACGGTTGAGCTTGGAAGATGACGAGGGATAGAGAAGTGTGATTGTAGGATGGAAACGGGGAGTTTCCCTAAGGTTCATCTCTTCCTTACAGCTACGGAAGAGCATGTGCAAGGGGTGAAAGCTTTATTCAATCCTTGCATTAAATGAAAAGGGATTAACAAAAGGTTTAGAACACCTTTCGGTAGTGAAAGAGTTGGCGGACGTATTCCGGAGGAGTTACCTGGGATGCCTCCGGAGAGGGAATTGGAGTTTACTATAGACCTAAAACCAAGAACCGAACCAATAGCTAGAACGCCTTATCGGATGTCAACCCCGGAGTTATAGGAGTTGAGAATGCAACTGAAGGAGTTGTTGGACCTAGGAATGATACGTCCTAGTGTGTCACCATGGGGTGCACCTGTTATTTTCATATGAAATAAGGATGGGTCGTGGAGGCTCTGCATTGACTACCGTCAATTGAACAAGGCCACGATCAAGAATCAGTATATGTTGCCAAGAATTGATGATTTGTTCGATCAAATGAAGGGTGTGATGGTGTTCTCCAAGATCGATTTGCGATCAAGGTATCACTAGTTACGGATCAAGGAGGATGATGTCCCTAAGACCGCCTTTAAGACAAGGTTTGGACATTACGAATTTACTATTTTACCGTTGGACTGACAAACGCCCCAAGGGTATTTATGAGTTTGATGAATGGGGTGTTCTGCGAGTACTTGGACAAGTTCGTCCAATTATTCATTGACGACATTTTGATCTACTCTCGAACAATGGAGGAGCGCGACGAGCACTTGCGCTTGGTACTACAGTGTCTACGAGAGAACAAACTATATGGGAAGTTGTCCAAATGCTCTTTTTATCAATCAAAGGTACACTACTTGGGGCATGTCATCTCTGGCGAAGGCATCGCCATGGATCCAGCCAAGGTCAAGGCTATCATGGAATGGCGTGCGCCAACAAATGTCCAGGAACTGCGTAGCTTCATGGGTTTAGCAGGATACTATCGACGGTTCATAGAAGGGTTTTCAAGGATAGCAAATCTGATCACGAAATTGCAGTAGAAAAACAAGAAGTTTGTTTGGACCGAGAAATGTGCGGAAGCATTTCGTAGGCTCAAGGAATTGTTGACAACGACATCGATACTAAAGGTCCCTGACATGGACGCGGACCTCTTGGTATGCACTGACGCATCCAAGGAAGGCTTAGGCGGGGTCTTGATGCAAGACAGGCGAGTGATTGCTTACATTTCGAGGAAACTAAGAAGGCATGAGGAGAACTACACGACGCACGATTTGGAGTTGTTAGCCATCGTTTATGCCTTGAAGGTTTGGAGACACTACCTTGTTGGATGAAAATTTGAACTAAAGACTGACCATTGTGGACTACAACACATCTTTATGCAAAGCGACCTAAACGTGCGACAACGGTGTTGGTTGGAATTTCTTAGCGATTACGACTTTGAGATTACCACATAAAAGGAACAGTGAACCGAGTGGCAGATGCATTGAGTTAGAGACCACTCATCTTTCGGTACTGCCTCTTCAGATGAATCTATGTGAAAAGATTCTAACTTTATAGTGTGTTGATGCCTGGTACAACGAGGTCAAGGGTTTTATTGGACAAAACACAATGATGGTACCATGATTGAAGGAACTTCATTGATAGCGATGGTTTATTGAGGTTTAAAAATCGGATCTACGTACCGCCAAACGATGAGTTGAGGATGTTGATCCTGAGCAAGGCTCATAGAGAAGTACATGGCTCACCCAGGAATCACGAAGATGAGGGAAGACCTTAAACCCTTATTCTTCTGGAAGGGAATGAAGGCAGACATAGCCAACTATGTGGCCAAATGTCTAGAATGTCAGCAGGTAAAGGCTGAACATAGACACCCAGCGGGATTACTACAACCGCACGCTATTCCGGAATCGAAATGGGAGGTTATTTCGATGGATTTTATTGTTGGTTTGCCACTTATGGCAAGGAGACATGACTCGATTTGCGTATTAGTAGACACTCTGCCGAAGAGTGCTCACTTTATTCATGTGCGTACGATGTATCAGGCACCTGACATAGCTAGAGTTTTCATCAGTGATATTGTGAGTCTACATGGCATACCTAAGAGGATTATATCCAATCGAGGATCGGTGTTTACTGTACAATTTTGGACGAGTTTCCAAGAGGCCTTGGGAACCCAACTTAACTTTAGTACTGTGTATCACCCGGAGACTGACGGGAAAACCGAACGAATGAACCAGACCTTGGAGGACATGTTGCGCAGGCACGTGATGGACCAACAAAAGCGTTGGGAAGAATTCTTGCCATTGATGGAGTTTGCTTACAACGACAGTTACCAGAGCACCATTAAGATGGTGCCTTTCGATTTTCTCTACCGGCGACCGTGTCGGATGCCTTTGACTTGGGATCGGCTTGAGGATAGGACCCAGGTGGGACTAGAAGTGATCCAAGAATTGGAAGCTTAAATGAGAACTTTAAGACAAAGGATCAAGGAAGTGCAGGATCAACAGAAGAGTTACAATGATGCGCGTCGTGTCGACCGTAGTTACGTAGTGGCGATCGAGCCTTTTTGCGGTTGAAACTGCATAAGAGTTCGATCTAGTTGGGAAAAGGGGGGGATAAACTATATCCTACGATATTTTGGAAAAGAGAGGCATGTGGACTGATGACTAGCCTTGCCTGATTCTTGAGGCGTATGCATGATGTATTTCACGTCTCTGTTGAGACTTTATGATTAGTGATCCTTCACATGATTTGACTTGAGCACCTTGCGCGTGTCGGATGAGGGTGTGCTCATGGCTGAGTCGATCTGCATCTTGGATCATCACATTCGACAGCTATGACATCGAACAATAGATCAGGTCAAGGTCTAGTGGGACAACTATAGTCCGCACTCAGCAACCTAGGAGGACACATATGATATGCGCCAACAATTTCCATTTTGTTTGATAGATAGACATTTGACACTGTGATACACTTTATTTCGGCATTTATACTATGAAAATTCGGGACGAAGTTTAGACCAAGAGAGGGTGTATGTAACATCTTGCTCTGGCGCACTGAGAGAACTTATTCTTTAAGGACACTTGCTCGCAAGTGATCTAGATTACTATGCTATTAAAACTTTTGATTTTGATTATGAGGTGATATGGGTTGATGACATGTTGTTTTACCGCTATGACATAGACAGGTGCTATTGACTCAAGTTTTACTAAGTGTGCAGGATTTTGGACCTCGAGGATGCAAAGGCATCGATGGAACCCCTTGGACTCTGGATCGAATCAGGGAGTGTACCATTGGGGTTTGATTGTTTTTACCATGATATTAGCGCATCTAATTAGATGATATGATATGGATGTATTAGATGATATGATATGGATGTATTAGATGATATGATATGGATGTATTCTAACATGATTTGTTGATGATGCAGGCTGACGATAGCTTGCTGAACAAACTCGCACATGGAGTAAAGGGGTCACACACAACTACCAGAGATGTTGAGGGAGAGGTGTGGACAGCAGCCTTGCCACAGCCTACTAGCACTCCCACCGTGGCTCGAACAGTAGGTTAACGATTACCTAGTTCGAGAGGACCCATGATGCCGTGAGGGTAGACTGCAACAGTTTCTCACAATGATTCTAAGGGGCGCGCAATAAGGCAGGGGCCTTATTCCTTAGAGGCCCTTAGTATCCCACAAGTTCACCTAGCGAAGTGCTGACTCCAGGGGTTATTAATGTCTACCAAATCATTCAAGAGGCGAGTGGCACCCTTCGACCTCGTAGTGCGTCCTGAAGGGCACGTCATGCAAAGGAAACATATTAAGAGGTGAGTGGCACCCTTGAAGCATGTAGTGTGTCATGAAGGGCATGTCGCGCAAGGGAATAGATGAAGCAAGTGGCACCCTTGGAGCACCTAGTGCGTCCTGAAGGGCACGTCGCGTTGTTAATGATAGAGGAATGAACCTAGATGGCCCTAAAACAAATAACATGTTAAGTAATTTTTAAAAACAATTTCCCTAATTAAATGTCGCCCAGTATGAAATTTAAGGCCTAAGTCTAAATTACGCTAGTGGTAAAATTTTGTCTTCTATAAAAAAAAAAATTAATAATAATAATAATAAAAACAAAAACAACTTAAATAATAATTATGATCTTTGTTAAATCTTGTAACATGAAGGGAGTAACAAATTTAATTTATTCATAAAAAACAAAATTATGTTGGATTAAAATTTAAAAAGGGGAATTAATTGTTTTATTACCTTAATAAATTTAAGAATACTAATTAAATAAGAAAAGGGAAAAAGGGTTAATTTTCACACCTGCCTTCTTGAGTTCTAAGTAAAAGGGGAAAGAGGGGAAATCAAAAAAATAGGAAACTAGGGAAAAGAGGTAACGTAAAAAGGGAAAAAGGGGAACTTAAGGGAAAAAGCGAAAAGTCAACTTAGTAAAGAATCCACCATTTAAGAGCTTTCTAATTTTAAACTGAATTAGCAATTTCATAATAGGGAAAGCCTTTAAAACCTGTAAGGGAATTTGGGGACACCTAGGAGTGATTCTAGGAGTAACTCTAGGTGGGTGAGGGAAAT
>JASDQU010205527.1:0-28770 GCA_032191745.1 Picea mariana
TGATTCTACAATCACTGTCTATGTGTCCATAGTTATGACATTTGTAACACTCAATGTTATGTGTGACCACATAGGCACTTCTTTCTTGAAAATTTCTTTTATAATCCCTGCAATCTGCAACCTTATGTCCAAAGTTAGTACAATAAAAACAATGATCATAAAATAAATTTTCATACCTGGGAGTGAATGATATTCTTTGTGGCCTAGTCCTTCTGAATTTTTTCCTTGACTAATCATGTTCATGATTGAAGATTCTTTGTGGCTTGAACATGGATGGTCTTCTTGAATATGCATCTTCAATAGTTTTCTTAGATTCTGGTTGACCATGATTCCTTCCTTTGATTACTTCTGCATAACTATTTCTATTTTCTTCATTCTTCTTTTCTAGCAACCTAGAGTGCTTCTCTTCATTCTATATAATTGATGTGGATGTTTTTGTCTCTTCAATGTTCTTGTTGAGCTTGACAATTTTAATTCTCAATGTGACAACTTCTTCTTCAAGCTTCTCAAACTCTTCTTCTTTCTTCATTATCTAAGACTTCGTGACTTCTTTTATTCTTTTCGCTTCTTCAAGATGAATTTTTAATGTGATTATTTCTTCTTCAATTCCTTTCTCTTTTTGACCAAACTATGCCTCAAGATGGTTTAGATCGTTAGTTCTTTCCTTAAGATGATCTAGCAATATCTCCTCTCTCATTTTTGCTTCTTCCTTCTGTGTTTCTATGTTGGTTTCCAAACACTGCTTTTGATATTCAAGATTTTCTTCGATATTCCTGGCTTCTTCTAGATGAGTTATTAATTTCTCGATGACCTATTGGGATTCTTCAAAAATGTGAACACTTTCCTTTTGTTTCATCAATTCTTTCTTGAGTGAATTGTTTTCTTCTCTTAGTTCATCTAAAGCACTAATCAATTCTTCTTCATAATTGTCTTCCTTTTCAATTAGTTTTTCTATCTCATTTCCTTCATGGCATTCTATTTCAAGACGTCCACATTTTTCACAATTAGAACAAAACAACATACCTATGGTGATTATGTACTCTTCATCTTCTGAATCTTCTTAACATGGTGAACAAAATTCTTCTTGATTTGTATTTGCATCTTCTTTGACGTTTTTTGAATCTGTGATGGGCGAAGAATATATGTCATGTAACTTATCCCAAATTTCTTTTGCTGATGAACATTTACCAACCTTTTCTCTTACCGGATTAGGTAATCCTTCCCAAATGAAATCCATTACTATTTTTTTATTCTTCCTCAATTCCTTCTTGGTTGCATTCTTTTCCCTTTTTGAACTATCATATCCTATAACAACTGATAGAAAAATATAATTTCATTGTGCCTATAAAAATAATTATGTCCTTATGCTCCACATCTCATACTTAAAACCATTCTAACCATTAAACATTGGTACTCCATTCTCAGAATAATACATGATCTCCTTCTAGTGGTTAAACTATTTCCTGAAGGAACCACCCCTAATACCAATTGTTGGATTACTGAGAGGCGGGGTGAATCATTAATAGAGAAATAAAATCCTTTTTAACCATATAATCCAAGTGTTATATCAATGTAGAATTATCATCCAATAACTACAGAGTAAATCAGCAATGAACAATCATACACATACACAGTACACCAGTGTTTTATATGGAAACCCAAAGCGGGAGAAAACCACAGAATGATTTTTCTTATATGTCTTGAAGAATTACATTCATTGGAAGCACCAACTTTCTTTGTTTTCTAGATGCAACTGAAAGGAGGCTCCAAGTCCCTAGTTTCTCAGGCTAAAACCTGAGGGAAGCTCCAACTCCCCAATTATCTGGCTACAGCCAGAAGGAGGCTACAACCCCCTATGTTCTCCAGTTACAACCAAAAGGTGGATACAACCACCTATCCTCACCCCGTCCAACCGCCCTAAAGTAGAAGTACAATGATGGAACCACTGTCACACTATCACTGTGAGATATACCGTTGTAAACCTGTACCAATAAACTTGAACCATGCATCAACCTGTACCTCAACCCTGTAATCAACATGTACCATAAACAAGTGCATCAACCATGCACCAAACCTGTACAAAACCTGTACCATGAACAAGTGCATCAACCATGCACCAAACCTGTACAAATAACATGTCACAACAACCTGTCCAAACAACCTATCACAGCAACCTATCTCATAAATCTAATCAACCAAATCAGATCTACTCACCAAGATCAATCACTAAGACAACTCTCAAATATGTGCACAAACCAACCATAACACAACAACTCATAATCATCACCAAGATCAATATGTGCTTCTAATAATATACCAATACAAGTATGCTAGATCATCCATAAACCACGTATCAACAATACTACTAACAAGTGCCTCCAACCATGTACCAAGTATGTACCAATCATGTATCAACTACTCATCAACTATGACTCATCAAGATGTACCAACATCATCAAATATACACCTCATGTATGTGCCAACTCATTAACTACTTGTCTCAACCATGTACCTTAACCAAAGGACCTCATCAATTTCATCATCCAAATATGATTTGTAACTTTGTAATAGACCTGGTGTATATAATCACATACATGCAAACCTTCCTTAACTTTGACAACAAGAGACTACCATTTTCATCAAACTTTTCTTTAGTCTCACGTGACTAGTCTGGGATTAGTCAACAACCCTAACTTTAAATAATCATAACTATGTATGTGTAATGAATAAATATCTGAAAATAGTACACAATGTTCTTCAGTTTGTTTTATGCAATTCCTCCAGGTGTCACTACTTGGAACCTCTCAGAAAAGTAGTTATAGCAAAAATGGCATACATTGCTAAATTCTGGCTTATTCTAGAGTGCGACCTTGTATAGCGTGCCCCGCACAGAATATTTGTTGAATGGATCTGAAAATATTACACATGATACTATAGAATGTACTCTAAGCAACACATTCAATCTTACTGAATTTGGATCTGTTATGAATAAGTTATGACATTTTTACCTGAAACACTTGTTTTAGACTAGTTTCAGGACTAACCACAAACCCTATTTTCCACGGAGTGTAACTCCAAAAATAAAATGACCCACAAGGTGAAATTTTTACCACATATACTTGGATATGTTTACTCAATGGCCTATCATTTTCACGGTCTGAAACATTCTAGAAAAAAGTTATTGCGAAAATGGTGAGATGACCTGTAAATAACATACCTTGGAAAGCATCATCAAAAGAATTTATCCTCCCTTGAATTTCGGCCTTGTTTTCTTAACCTTCCCTCTAAAATTCATCTTAGATATCCTTTGGTTACCTTAGTCACCTATAGATATTCAATATTCTCAAGTGTGATATAAAATGAGATAGCCTTGCCTCTTATTTATACTCTCCAAATATCTTCCTTAGAAGCATCTTCTAGGTCACTTAACCCATTTCTAGGTCACTTAACCCATTTATAGGTCACTTAACATATTTTCCTCATTTTTAGGGTTAACCACTTACCATAATTAGAAAGTTCTCCATTAATTTATCATTTAAATATTCCTCCTTGACTTTGTCACCTCACTTTATCATTTAAATAATCTTTTGTGATTTTGTCACTTCACTTTATTATTTAAATAATCCTTCTTGAATTTGTCACTTTACTTTCTCATTTAAATAATAATTTCTTCTTTGCAAGCTCTTTAACGTCTTTGACCTTTTGGGGCTTCAAGGCAACATATGAGGGTCCTCCAACTTCGTAACGTCATAACACTCAAACCAGAGGAGTTATGTGACGTTCCACATACCACCAGAAATGGAATGACATGTACTATCCATATAGAATAGTATTTCCTTCAAATATATGAAAACTCATACCATTATCCATCAAACAAACTTGGGTCCATTGCCCAAACCTGGGTTCTCCAATTTCTCATGGCCATATCTCTCTAACCGTGAGGATTTATGTGGCGTTCCACATACCACCATAAATGGAATGACATGTACTATCCATATAGAATAGTCTTATCTTCAAATATATTAAAACTCGTACCATTATACACGAAACAACCTTGGGTCCATTACCCAAACCTTTGTTCTACCGAAATTCACAACCAGACTTTCTCCAAGGGTTCAAATCAATCACTAAGGGTTGACATCAATCTAAAATATCACTCTCCAATAGTTGAAATCAATGACAACCAACAATACATACCAACTATCCATCGACCTAAGCCAACTATCTGACAATGCCATCAATCCTGCCACTACCTCATCGTTGGTGATACACTTTTCCGTCGTGGAGTAGATATGGTGTTTCGTCGATGTGTCATCCACTCGGAAGCAAGAAAAATTATTAATGATTGCCACTCAGGAGGATGTGGCTGCCATCTTTCTAGGTTAGCCACCGCCCAGAAAATCTTACACGTGGGGTATTTCTATCCCACAATCTTTAAATATTGCATGAATGCAGTCCAAAAATGCCACCTGTGCCAAAATAATTTCGAAGAAAATGTGTGCTCATCCCACTCCCTTGCATCTCGTTGTTGCAGTTGTCCCTTTTGGTAAATGGGGCATCGATTTTACTACTTGTAAACACCCTTCTATTTTTCGTTCATAATTACATAATTGTGATTGTTGATTATTTTACCAAATTGGAAGAAGTCATGCCCACATACTCTAATGATGCCAAAACTGCAGCCTTATTCATATTCAATAATAGTATAGCAAGATTTGGTGCCCCCAAGTCTATTGTGACCAATCATGGATCACATTTTTGTAACAACATGATGAATGAGCTATCTACCCTTTTGCATTTTGACCAAGAGCACTCTTCTCCTTACTATCCACAAGAAAATGGTCAGGCTGAGTCCATTAACAAGGTAATCAAAACTATGTTCCAAAGGATGATTGGAAAACACAATTCCAAATGTCATATAATATTATTCTCGGCCTTATGGGCATACCGAACCCCTGCCAAAACTTCCACATGCTTCACACCCTTTCAACTTGTGTATGGCTTAGAGGCAGTACTACCCATTGAATGTGAAATCCCCTCGCTTAAGCTAGTTTTCAAACTCTTTCCCCATACCTCCGTTGAATAAGAATGATTACTATTCTTATCTGACGTTGTTGAGCGACATCGTGAGGGAATCATGGCCAACAAATCTCACCAAAAGTGATTAAATTCACAATATGATCAAAACATTCATCCTCGAACTTTTTCACAAGGCAACTTGGTGTTGATCTATGATCAAGACCATGATAAATTGGGTGCAGGAAAACTTGAACCCCTGTGGCATGGGCCCTATGTTGTCAAGCCTGATCTTCAAAAGGGAGCCTAGGAGTTAGCCAATTACGAAAGAAATATTTTCCCGAAGCCCCGGAATGGGCTCTACTTGAAAAAGTATTATGCATAAGCTCTACACTATCTATTTCTTTTGTACCATATGTATTATAGTATTATATGGTTGTCTTTGTTTTCCTTTTATGTGATAGTCTTTTCCAATCTTCTTATCCTACTTAAATTCTTGAAATGCAGATGTCATCGTTCTCCTTACCCTATTATGGATATGTGGATGGCACTAGTCACACCTCCTGGAATATCGCTTCCGCTGCCTGGGTGATACTTTCACCCACCAACAAAATAGTCAACTTCGGGGGCATGTATCTAGGCCCTACAATGAACAATGTTGTCAAATATAGTGTCATCAATGAACTTCTAACCGAAGCATCTTCTTTGGGCATACGTCACCTGATAGTACGCCTAGATTCTGATATCATCATTTCACACCTCAATGCGGCCTACTATATTCAACATCCTATCCTTTTTCAAAAATTTTTAAGGGTACGACTCTTGCAACGATCATTTCATTTTATCACTTATGAACATATACCAAGACAATTCAATTCAATAGCTAACTCACTAGCAAATTTTGTGTTGAACTAGCATCTACTTCATTAACAAGCATTATATTATACAAACATTGTATAAACCATTTCATCAAATATATATAAGAAGAAATCACAAAGCCATATATCCATATATATAAAAAGTGTGTCCAAAAAAATCCAAAATTGGTATAACATAACAAAATTGGGTTTTTCCACCCATATATCTGTAACATAAAAAGCACCAAAAGTCCATCATACTAGAAAAAAGTAGTCATCTCAAGGATCCCTATGGTCATTATAACAAATGATTTCTCGTGTAACCTTTCGCAGAAGGTTCCCAAACCGGTTCCCCACACCTACAATGCTCCTCTACATACACAGAGGTATATCATTCATATGTGGCACCGGAATTCCCACAGTCAAACGATTGAGGGTCTCCTCGAGATTCTTCAAGAGCTCCACATCAGCTCTCTCACCATGCGGTCCTCTCCCAATCCCAAGTTTTTCACTGTGCCTAGTCAATGGCGACATCCCTGCTAGACGTACTGGCACACAATCTGTCCATCAAAAATTATTTATTATGTTACACACACAAACATTTATATATCATAAAATTAAAAAAATATTAAAAATATAAAAAACAAAAATAGATTGAAAATTGCATTTTTCTTACCAAACTCATCACTAAAACTTTCCCCATCGGGGAGAACCATATCTGGATCGTCATGATAATCAACACCATCATATGCATAATCATCTATCGTCACTATCTAGTGATCCCAATATCGTAAAAATTTGGTGTCAAACTGGAATTGAGTCCCATCCCCCCCTCCCCCAAGAGTTAGGACAACAGATCTATCCATTTATTCATAGCTAGATCTCTATACCTAGCATCTGCCACCACATCCCATGGTCGCGATGAAGGCACCCACTCAAAAAAGAAAGATAGAAAAATGGATCCATAACAGAATTGATTTTTTCAACCCAACCTACACTTGGTTAACCGGTCCTTCATATTCACCAACACTGCAGCACACTAGTTATACACAGTAGGGGATAGACTCATCACAGCATAATCTACTTGGATCCTCGAAGCCAGGTGCAGCCCAATACTCCTTGTCATCCATGTAATGGTGAATAACACGATACGTAGGGTCAAATCCACCACCTAACTAATAGGCAGCTTATTGTTTCTCTGTTGTGTACCTGTGTGACAGTAACGGACCACATAGTTGTCCACCCAATCTTCCCCACCCCTCTTTCCACCTACCAAGACTACGATGGCACCACGATGAGACAATCTTGACAGAAAATAGATATCCTCAACCTCCAAGGTTAGGATCTGGTCTCGTACCACAAAGTGTTGTTGATTTGCATCCCACATATCAACCAACCTTTGTAATATCATTGGTTGTGCTTGCATGTTCTGACATAATAATAACTTCATTAAACCATAGCTCCTTAAAGCATATAAAGCTGGAGGATCCTCTAATGCATCATTATCATTCTCTTCGTGCTCAAATTATCTCAACTCTAATATCGTTCCTTACACCTGCCACAAACACCATTTTTTTAGAACCCATTCATATACAATACTCATAAAAAAAATTGCAAAACTTTGTAAAAAATCCACTCGGTGATGACTTTCCTAATAAGATAGTGTGACCAATCACGACCTCTTTTGGTTAACAGAGCGATCGGCCATGACCATGTCAGTCGGTCACCACTCAACTCTCTTAATATGGTCACGTCCGATCGTGATTTCCTCCTTCACACAGAGAGACCAAACAATTAAGTTTCTCCCCGCAAAGAGGTCAGTCGCGACCGCACGGACTCACAAATTTTCGAGTCATGCCACAAATAAATACATGCATAAAAAAAAAAAATCCAAATGGGTTTTGTAATATGAGGTCCAACATGTTGTTTGTTGGCTTAAAGGTACACTATCTGTGGTTCCACGCTCTGCAATCACTGCTCCGAATTTGCACAAGAAAAGGACTCTCCAAAGTTTCACTAAGGTAAATGGGTAAAATGAGGTAAAAAACCCTCTTTTTTAACCACATATAGCTTTATTTTAACTCTATTCACACTATAAAATAGCTCTTTTTCTTCATTTTTGGCTATTTATCATTTTCTTCACTCATGGCACCATCCTCTAACCGTATTATTGTCAGGAACACTATCGACATAAGTTAGGGAACCATTATATGGAGTCTCTTTTAAGCTCTTTTTTGACTCTTTAAAACACAAAAAGATCGTCGAGTATGCTTGTCTTTTCACACTCGTATCATGGATTTGAAAATACATCCACCTGGTATAAGTTTACCCATTTTTCGAGTCGGACTGACTATTTATGAAAAAGGAACACCCTATCCCTTTTGGTTAGGAGAGTTCTCCTTCGCATTGTTTTACACATTTTCGAACCAAGGAGACTAAAATTTACGATAAAAGTACCCCCCAAAGTCTTCTTTAAGTTTTTCAGACTCCCTAAAATTGAAAACACCAGCAAGCACAAACCTACCTGGGCTCGAGAAAAATCCACAGGTAATTATATAGAGTTTTATTTATGACTTTTTCAAACTCTTTAAATACGAAAAGGCCGTCGAATTTTCCTTCTTTGGACTCGTTAAAATTTACATCAAGTACCCATTCATGGGACCGAACCCCTCCTTCCTTAGGTTCGTTAATAATATTTCAAGGGACTCATCATCGGATGAGATATAATGAGCATCTATTATCCTCCTTCAGCTCGTAAAACTATAAGGAGGTACTCATCGATCATGGTGGAACATTTTTAGAGGGTTTTCTTTCATCCTCTTGTCTTCATTAATTGGAAGTTGTTCTTACTTTGTGTCACCCTTGAACAACGCACATGTTTTATCACCTCATACAATAGTCGGACTATCCATTTTCTCTTATTTGACCACCATTCCCATCATTGTATCACATTCCCCTCACCGGTCCATAAACAATTATTATGGTATTCACTTGAGTTAATTTTGTCGAGTCAAGTCACTTTTCGTTCATACTTGTTCAAGGGAAGTCCTACATCCGTCAGTCACCTACCCTCCCTTTATGCTTGTTTATTTCCACCATCCATGTGTCAGTCATTTTCCACTATTACCATCCATCTTTTCTTGTTTCGCTTCAATTGATGGGGGATACATCAAGTCCCTCCTTCGACGGATTTCATCCTGTCAACTTCAACAAATTATCCAGGATTGGAATCTAGAAGCCCTTTAGTACCTTGGAACTTGCAAACATCAGTGGCAAGTCTCCTTGCATTTAGAAAATGGTTTTTTCATCATTGACCCATGTCAAATGAATCTACGATTGTTCGATGTCAACTCCTTTATTCACACTTAGTAGATTGTACTCGATATCTTGGGTTCCATCACCATCGTCGGTGGATTCCCTCATGTATGTTAATGATATACACTAATGGTTGGTAATCAGATGGTTTCTCTCATGCTCGAAATCAGCTCATTTATTTACTTGTTGTAGATTCATACCCTTTGGATTACAGATGAAGACCTTGGGACAGATCACCCTCCTATTAGATCACATTTTTTCCCAAGCTATGATGGAGAATATTCATGAACACTTCCTTGATTGCTCAGTTATTGAGCCATCTTACTTCTTTGTGTGATGTCACATAGATCCACATTTTTACTTCATCATGGTTATGTTTCACTTACATCTTTCATGGATCCACAGTGTATATTTTTGTGGCCATGAATCGAGTCGTGTTTTTTTTTTTTTTNCTGGATCCACGGTGTATTTTTTGTGGTCGTCACTTGCATCATGCATAGATACGCATTTTCTTTTTAGTAGCTATGATACCATCTATCTTACCGAGCATGGGAATGCCTTCCTTGGGGATTTTATTTGCAAGACTGGTGATACTCTTCTCCAAGATCTTTTCCCACCGCTCTACGCCTTTTATTGGTAAAAAAATTCATCCATCAGACACCTCCTATGACCTCACACTTTAGGGGGCATCTGTTATAGCATTATTAACCCCCTAAACACTTAGACTTCATCTCCTAGAGGTCACCTACCCAATTCACTCATATTTCATCATCATCCCATTGAGTTTTTAGCCTAATCTCCCTTCGGTCGCCCTTGTCATTTCTCAAGCCCACGACCAAAGGGTTCAGTCGCTCTTTCCTGACTTCCAAGTCACGACCGAGTCGCTCTGTTTGTGTACTCAGGTCACGACCAAGCCTAGAATATCCCTTTTTTTTGGATTTGGTTGTGATGGATGAGACCTCTCTCTAATTTCTCAGAGTTTAGTCTTGAGAAGGCTTCCAATATAGCCCTGGAGATATTATCCCATTAACCATATGTCCTTATCTTTAAATCCCTATAAGAACCAATCCATTTCCATAGGAAAAGGGGAGAAAGAACTAGCAAAGTTACTCTAGAGTTTTAGTGGAGGGGCATGGGCAAGGAGTTTGGAATAAAGATAAATATTCATTTTACACCTATAAGTTGTAATGTTGCTTACTTGATTAATGTAAGATATACTAGATGTTTTCCTCTAAACGATTGTTCATGTAAGTTTGTATGTTTGTTGATAGAGGATTGATATATTTGTAGATCATGGCATATTATCAAGCTTATAAGTGTCCTTTGCTTGTATCTTTGTTTCTATATTAGGTATAGGAAGAGCTTAAGGGAGCTCAGCTCCTGCAGGTTACAAAACCCCTACAACACCTGGTGATTTCAAGTTAGCCAATAAACTTTGTGTCAAGATATCTTATCTTCAGCAACAACTCTCAAATCTCACATAGCTCGGTGTAGTAAATATTGTAGAGTATTATCCTACTGACAAAGACTTTGAGTCTAATTCATCCCATCTCCCTTCATTTTCTAATCCTACATATTATAAATAGAAGCTTCCCAAAAAATACAAAAAATGTGAAGAACCAAGATTCCTGCATCAAAGGAAATCCTATGCCAATAAGCATCATGTCCCAATCAAAGATTACTTTTCAGATGAAGAAGACTGGAAAAAATTCAGTTCTAAAGAAATTTTGGAAAAATAGATCAAGGATAAGGAAGAAATGATAAAACAACAGAAGTCCTTGATAAAGGAAATATTAAACTATGTCAAAACTAAAAAAATCGGAGTTAGAAGAACTGGAAAAAAAAAAAAAGACAGCGTGAACATATTCAGGAACAAGAGATGAACCAAGGATTAGATGAATTGTTTGGTCCACAAAACCAGTCCAAAATGACAAAAAAGGAAGCACATTCTTTGGTTCCTGGTGATCAATTAGTAATGACCCTATATCCTAACTACAAAGGTTTCAATGATAGGGTCATTATCATAGTAGATATCAAGGTATCATGTTATAATCCATATTCCTTGGATGCACAGCTAGATACCAGATAAATGTGCTCCTGTGGTAGATTTGATGACATACTTGAATACTACTAGAAGCCTATTCATACATACTTTACAGCTGTTAAAAAAACAAAAATTCCAATCAAAGGATTTGTTCCAAATTTCCCTCTTTCTCTGAATGGATTCAAAACAATTGTAAATTTGTATAACTTTGACACAGGATTTGATATCTTGCTTGGACATCACTTTCTAAGAAAATATCTACCCATGACATTTGGAACCAATGAAGTTGCATTCACTGTCGAAAGTAAAAGTATAATGATTCCAAGTAAAGAATCATAAGAAAATAGAGTGCAAGATATAATGTTTGTTTATAATGAAATTGAACTCTCTGTAGAAAAGTTAGTTGGATTGAATAAAATTGTCAGGCATGCAAATCTTCATGGGATAGAAATAATTCATGATATCGAAAAAAAGATAGAAACTGACTGCACATCAGATTATCTTGATGCATTCTGGATGAGAGAGTAGTACTTTGTATATATACCATATACTGAAGATTATGTCGACAAACCTTAGAAAGAATCCTCTAACCATATGTCTCCTTCAAAACTAGAGTATTGCAAAACAGGGATTGCATAATTGTTGAATATAAAATTATTAGAACCTAGACGTAGTCCATGGTCTAGTCCTACATGTTAGAAAAATAGTATCGCAGAGAAATAAAATAAAACAAATGTAGAAATAAAACACAGAAGATGCATAATACAATAGAGACACGGATATATGTGGTTCACCCAGTGTGGGCTACGTCCACCAGAGAAATTTCCAGGTCCTTTCTTTATTATTATCCAACAAATGAAGGGATACAACCTATAGCACACCCGATGTAACTTCCTCTTCTTTCTCTCACAATATCCTCACTCAGAATAATTATTCGCAATGATACACAGTCGCAATACATTTCCCTCATAAAAGAGTGTTTCCTTCTAGGGAGAAAAACCCTGACATAGCTTCTACTGTCATATTTGTGACCTCGCAGGGGGGTAAACCCCCCCTGCACTCCCCTGCGTGGAGAAGTGTACATTCTTCCGGGGTGTAAAATCTTCATGGGGTATAAACATGGTTGAAAACAAAGACCTCTGAATCAGAAAGATAATCAGGCTCCACAACCAACAATCTCCCACTTGGAGACTGATCTCAACAATTCCACCATTGTTGTATCTGTTGGACTATGATCCTTCTTGGACCTGGAAAATTTCTCATCTTCACCTTCATGCTTGAAGACCAACTGAAACTGAGAAGGAACTCAGTTTCTCCCTGGTTACTCCCTTTGTTAACATGTTTGCAGGATTATGGCTAGTGTGTATATTTTCCAACTTCAAATGTCCATATTCCAAGACGGATTGTATGAAATGGTACCTGAGCTGTATATGCTTAGTCTTAGAATGGAAGGTTGATTTCTTTGCAAGATGAATGGCACTCTCATTGTCACAGTACAACCTGCTATTCTCCTACTTCTTTCCCAATTCCTCCATAAACCTTTGTAACCAAATCATGTCTTTACTATCCTTTGTAGCAGCAACATACATTGCCTCTGTTGTTGAAAGTGCAACAACCTTTTTTAGTTTCAAAATCCAACTTACTAATGTTCTACCTATAGTAAAAACATACCCTGTGGTGCTCATCCTGCTATCTTTATCACCTACCATATATGAATCAACATATCAATGTAGAACAGTGTCTGAACCTCCTAAACATAATGCATGAGTAGCAGTACCTGTCAAATACTTGAGAATCCATTATACTGCCTACCAATGTTCTTTACCTGGATTTTTCATATACGTACTCACAACTCCCACTGCATGTGAAATATCTGGTCTTGTGCAAACCATCGCATACATCAAGCTGCCAATTGATGATGAATAAGGGACCCTGGACATGTATTCTATCTCTTCCTTTGTCTTGGGACACATTTCCTTAGTTAATTTGAAATGGTTGGCCAAAGGTGTACTAACTAGTTTTGCATTCTGCATTCTAAACCTCTCCAACACATTCTCTATGTACTCACCCTGAGACAATGTCAATTTGTGATTTTCCTTGTCTCTTATTATTCTCATACCAAGGATTTTCTTTGCAGCACCCAAATACTTCATTGCAAATGAAATAGATAATTTCTTCTTGAGCACATTTATATCCTGCATATTAGACCCTGCAACAAACATGTCATCTACATACAATAGCAAGATAATATAGCTTCAATTTTCTAGCCTTTTAAAATAAACACAGTGATCAGAATGACATCTATTATAACCTTGTTCTATCATAAACATGTCAAACTTCAAATACCACTTCCTTGGAGCTTGCTTTAGTCCATACAAGCTCTTATTCAACCTGCATACCAAATTCTCCTTTCCTTTGACCTCATACCCATGTGGTTGCTGCATATAAATCTCTTCCTCCAAATCCCCATGGAGAAACATTGTTTTTACATCTAAATGTACAAGTTGCAAATCTTCTACTACCACAAGACTTAAAATAGTCCTAATTGAAGTCATTTTAACAATAGGAGAAAATATTTCATCAAAATCTATACCTTTCTTTTATGCAAACCCCTTTACAACAAGTCTAGCCTTGTATCGCTTTTTGCCTCAATCTTCTTCCTTTAACTTGTATACCCATTTATTCTTTAATGCTATTTTTCTTGTAGGAAATTGAACCAAATCCTAAGTCTGGTTATTTACCAAGGAATCCATTTCCTCTTCCATGCCTTGCTCCCACTTCTTTTTAGTGTCTACCTGCATTGCCTATTCATAACATTCTGGTTCACTAGAATCAGTCAACAATAAATAATACAATGAAGGAGAGTATCATTCAGGGGGTCTACTTAACCTGGTAGATCTTCTAACAACACTTGCAGGAGTTTGAGGTACCTATTGATCCTGTTGTTTTACATTATGATTTCCTGGTACCTTTGGAATTTCTTTTCCAGTGATCTCATCAAGCATTGTGTATTCTGGTTTTTTTTTTCCTGTTTCTTTCCCTACAACTGATCTTTGTACATGACCTTCTCATTGAATATGAAATCTCTACTCCTAATGATTTTTTTATTTTCATAATCCTATAAGTGATAACCAAAATCATTAATAGTGTATCCAATAAAGGTACACTTCTTGGATTTTGCCTCAATCTTTGTTCTATTTTCTTTATCAATATGGAAAAATGATTCACAACCGAAAGTCTTCAAAAAAGAATAGTTTACCTTTTTAACTATCCATGCCTCCTCTGGAGTTATACCATCCAAAGAGCTTGAAGGTCCTTTGTTTATTAAGTAAACAATAGTATCTACAGCATCTGTCCAGAAATGTAAGGGAAAACAAGCATGCAATCTCATACTCCTTACACACTCCATGATTGTCATGTTCATCCTTTCTGATACACCATTTTCTTGTGGTGTTTCTGGAACTATCTTCTCTCTATGAATCCTGTGGTATGAACAGTAATTATGAAACTCCTTATTTCAATATTCACCTCCATTTTCTGATCTGAGACACTTCAACCTTTTTCCTGTCTTATTCTCAACCAAATCTTTCCATTTCTTAAAAGTATCAAAAACATCATATTTTTGTCGAATGCAATAAACCTAAGTTTTTCTAGTTGCATCATCAATAAAAGTAACATAATAACGATATCCACCAAGATATGATACATGATCTGGTCCCCATACATATGTATGCATAAGATATAACCTCACTCTTCTTTTCTTTTCCAACTCTGAGAAATCTGACTCTCTTATGTTTTCCATAAACACAATGCTCACAGAAATACAAATCAATTTGTTTAAGATCTGGAAACAAATTTCTTTTGTGAAGTATTTGCATCCCCTTCTCACTCATGTGTCCAAGCATATGATGCCACGGTGTTGTATTCACTCCTATAGAAGCTAAAGAGATAGAAGATTCGGTATTACGAGTACATAAATACAATCTACCTACCTTCTCTCCTTTTGTTATCACCAATGATCTTTTGGTGACCTTCCACACCTTATTTGTAAATATGGATATACAATCTTAACTTTCCAACTTCCCTGCTGAAATTATATTTTTCCTTAGATCTGGAACATGTCTTACCTATTTCAACAACCATTGGTTTCCATTGCTTTGCTTTATTTTACCTTTCCCATTCCAACAATTTGGCATGGTGCATCATCACCTAAATGAACCTGTCCAAAATCACCTTGAACATAATCTAGAAAATGTTTCCTATGGGGTGTGCCATGAAATGAAGCCCCTGAATCTACTACCAGAGAATCAGAAATATTATCTACAAAAAGAATCAAAGCATCTTGTAACACATCACATGTTACATTTGCTTCCTGATTTTTCTCCTGCTATCCATATCTTTGTTTCTTTGGAGCTCTGTAGTCTTTCTTCAGATGTCCTTTCTTCCCACAATTCCAGCACTCTATCTTTCCAAGTCTGGGTTTGGATCTGCCCTTCCTAGAATTCCCATGGTTTCCGAAGCCCTTTCCTCTATCCTTTTTTCTTCCCCTGTTCTCCATGTTCAACGCATTACCTGATGTCTCACCTGTGCTTTTCCGTCGCATTTCCTCGCTAAGGATAACACCAACAACATCATCAAATGTTAAAGTATTTGAACCAGGGACAGAGTTACTTACAGCCATGACCAAGTGCTATCACAGGGGCAGACCCAAGGTTCAACGCTACAATGGTGCACCAACAAAACCCTAACTACCGGCCCTTTCGGCAACACCTGCGAAGCAGATGAAGTCTCACCTGAGGTAGAGGCAGGGGTGGTTGCAGGACTCCAGTGTTTTCAACCTTAGCTAGGACATAGATCTTTGATTACATCACCTTAACAAAGCACTTAGCAGTTACAATTCATTAATATTTAGCCTTAGTTTACAGTGCAGTTAAACCCTAACAACAAATCAGTGCAGTATTCACACAGATCCAATCAAGCACTAAGCACAGCAACATAGGTCAGATCTAGCATTCATTCACATTATTCAGCACTAAGCTATCATATCAGATACATCTAACATACATCAGCACACTAAGAATTCAATCACATAGACAAGAGAGCAACCATAAAGCATATAGCAACCACAACACAGGATATACGTGATTCACCCCCACCCTGGGGCTACGTCCACCAACTATTCTTCTTTATTTCTTTTTGCCAATATTCTACATGCATAGAGTCATGATATCTTACTCCACAGAGGACAAGAGATCTTTGCACCTCGCTAGATCCTCCTTCCCTGTATTAGAGCACAAAGCCTTCCACAGTCTCTTACAATCACTTGCACTTAGCTCTGCAAGTCTCACTCAGTATGCACAGAGAAATTACAATTACCATTTGCACTTAGCAATTAACACTTAGCACTTAGCATCACATAATTGTTCCTCCTTCGATCACATAGATCGAATTTTAGCACTTAGCACATAGCACATTGGCACTTAGCACACTCTGTGGCCTCTTCTTACATCACCTAGCTATATATTTATACATTACAAAATGGGCCTAAACATGGGTAAACCCATGGGCCAACATCCCTATTCCTATTACATAAGACCAAAACCCACAAAGCCCTAAAAAGGGGTTGAGATCCTGCGATCTCTGCTTCGACTTGCGCTCAGTCTTCGACAGCCTATCGAAGTCCCAAAAGTAGGTCAAACATGACCAAGGATCCTCAAAACTTGGTCAAGGGCCAACAGGCCCCCAACACTCACCTATGACTCGTCCTGAGTCACTCTAGTCTGGGTAGTTGTTCTTCAAAAGCCTCGAGCTTGGCTCAAGTTGCTTCGACCTATTGTTGTGCCAGGGCCTCCTTCTCGGTGAACTCTTGGATGACTTCTTCATTGACAGGTCCCTCTAAACTTTGTTTGACTTCAACGACTACTTGTTCTAACTCTGCGCCTCGACCTTCAATCTCCTCAAACAGTTGTCAAGCTTCATCCTCGACTGGTTGAAGCCTTTGAGTCACTTCCATAACTTTTCTCTGAATGGTGTGGACCTGTTGTTGAGTAGTGCGCTATTCTTGGGATCGCTTCATCCTTTCAAATGCTGAAAGGAGATTCAACTGCGCATGTACTATTGTTTCTTGCTGCTTTGCTTTATGGAGCTGTGACTCCAGTACCTTTAGCTCAGTATCTTTAGTGAGTCACTCATAATTTTTTGCGTTACAAGCACTTATTTGTTTGCATTCCAGAGCGAATGCTCTAATCCTCTCAACTGCGCTCCGGGAAGTGGATTCTCATTGATCTCGCACATCCTGCGGGGTACTTGGCACTATTCATAGCTCGAGGTCTGTGATTATCTGTTGAAGCTGTTGGATAGCTTACACAAGCTTCTCTACTTAATGTTCTGTTGGGTCTTCCTCTTTTTTCTCTAAGCCTGTCACAGAGCGAAGGTCTATGTTGATTGCTTCTAATACTCCCATCTGATTTGTGAGTAACTGCTCTTTCTCTTGTTGGATCTACGCTTTCTCTTCTTCAAACTTAGTTTGGAGGGCATCCTTCTCTTGCTGCGCAAATCAGCATTGCTCTATGACTACTTTTTCTACTTGCTTTAGGGCCTATGTGGCCTGCTTGGTTTCTTCCTGTGCACGACGAAGGCAAGCTTCGGTTGCATCAGCTAGTCTGCAGAATTGGGCAGGCTCATCTCCCAGCTCAGGTATTTTTGATGGTCGGGGCACAGTGGATACTGTTTGGTTGGATTGAAGGGCTTGTTTTGCCCCTCTGAGTTCAAACTCAATTCTATCATACATCTCCTCCTGCTTGGCTTCATGTTTCTACAAGATGTCCTGCGAGGCATTTGCTACAGTTGCTATGATAAATTCGAAGTCATCTACAGTGAGAACAGTCTGCATCTTATTCAAGGTTGCTATGGATTTCTTTCGAGAAGTTGGTTTCATGGGAGAAACCTTATTTTTCTTCAAGGGATCAGCCTCATCAGGAGGGTCCCTAGGTGGTGTTACTTCGCCTTGCTTTTGTTGGACTTCTTTTCCCTTTGTCTCTTCTACTTCGTCATCACCCCCTTGTCCAAGTGATCCTGAAGTAGTTCCTTCTGATGTGTTGCTCAGGTTTTGGACCTCTTCGGTCTTCTTCCTTCTGTTGAGTCCAGAGAGTTCCTTGGCTTCATCAGTGGTCTCAGGACTACCGATTAGTTCAGGGTCTGACATTTCTGCGGGGTCTGCGGGGATGAGGAGTTATGCAGACCAGCCCTTGGTGATATGTCCTCCTCTATGAGCTTGTAGTACAATTGAAGCTCTTCTTTGTGCTCACCTGCGCACGCAGTGATATAAGTGAAGTGTCGATCTGTGTGAAGCTTCATGAGAGGTCAGAACTGATGTAGGGTGTTCGGCGTCATGCGAGGGACGACTTCGATAGCCCTCTTCAATTGGAGATAATAGGTATGAAATACCGCGTTCAACTGCCACTATTTTCCCATATCGCTCCAGTACCAAAGCGTGGTGAACTTCACAGTGAGCGGCTTGAACGGCTCAATGTCCAGGAAGATCACACCTTCCAACATTTCTCAAGCAGTAAATGTGATGAGGGTCAGGAGCCAAGTAAATTGGAACTCATAGCCCTGATCTTGAGCTTTACAGTAGTCTAATTCCAGCTGATTGACCAAGTACTTCGCCCAGGTTATCTGGAGTCCTTCTACACATTTCCCATCTAGGTAAACAATGAATCTTGTGACTTATGTAGGTCGGTTCTTCCTCACTAGCTTCCCTGCGATCAGCTGGCAGGCCAGGCACATTGTGCCATTCTGGATGGAATCTACCTTGTAGCCTTGCATTCCCTTTTCTACATCGTCGTAAGTGTCCTTAATTCTCTATGCCAGGGCGTGATCAGAAGTCTTCCCTAGGTAGAAGTCTTACGGGTCAAGTCCTTGCATGCTCAATCCGGTGATCCTATGGATCAGCGTCGGATCGACTGTAATACGTCTATCTAGCCATAGGTAGTTGCCATGGTAACATGAGAGTATGAGCTTAACACAGGTGTTAACCTCCTGGTGCCTTCCAAAGTGTGGGATCTTCATCACGTTCAAGAGGGTGGACTGTACGAGGTTCATAGTCCATGGCTGGGGGATTATTTTCGAGTTCTTCCCCTTGGTCCTGGTCAGATACTTGTAAGGAGCAAGCATGCTATAATTATTTTGGTCACCTAGGTTGAAGTCGTTGAAATTCAACATCGCTATATTATCTTGTTGCGTTCTGACTACACGTATCCCCTTTGGGAGGTACACAGTAACCATGGTGTAATCAAATTCCCTCGAGACACTGTCACGACTCACCATGCCAGCCAGAGGTGGGATGTAGTCGAGTAAGATGGTCAGGATTAACTTCGCGTTTGCTAGATCATCTATGTGCTTGGTTCTCTTCTTTGTTGTCGGTCAGGATGGTATGGATCTGCGAGCAGTCGATGGAGAGGCTTACACTCCTCGCATCGATGAAGCTTGAATTCCTGTGGACATCACTCTCTCGGCCATCATATCAATAAAAAGTTCCTCGACTGACTTCTCCACAGCGCTAAGCTCATCTGACATGCACGCTCTTGATCGAAAAACTCGGGTGGATGGATGAGTGATCAAAGTAATAGAATCAGTGTCGAACTTACTAATCACAGCATAATAGCAATGGGTTGTATTTATAGCTCTTATACAATTCACAAAAGTGTTCTCGCTGCAACAGTCGACGGACTAAGTATAGACAAAGTAACGAATCTCTCCAATGGATAAGAAGATTTCCATTAATGCAATTTTGTCCATTGTGGCGCAATCCCAACGGTCCGATGGTGAGATTTCTTGTCATAAATGTTGTTCTAACCATTATGGAACGTCGGTCCAATGGTTATAATGCTTCCAACAATCATATCGCTTTGCCATGGCGAAGTGCCATGGGGCGTTGTTCTGATATCCCGGCAAAGTTCCAATTTTGCAAATCTTCCTTCCTCGAAGTTCCCTCTGGGCCCTTCTGTGACTTTTCGACTTTTGCTCTCTTCTTACTGAGTTTTCTAGCCTTCTTCCTGGTGATATTTGTCTTGGTATTCCTCTTTTCATTCTGATTCTTGTCTTCTTTTGGCATAAAAGCTTTGCGTTGTTGAGATTCTTTCATAGGATGAGAGAGTAATATTGCTTTTCTATCTGTGGTAGGTGATCTACTCGTCTGTGAGTCTTCTTGTGTTCTTTCAACTTCGTGATCCAAATTTTTGGTTCTAAGTAGCTTCGATCTGTTCTCTTGTTCTGCAAGTGTGCTATCTTCCTAGTCATGAAATATTTGAATTCCTGCTTTTTCTGTTCTAGGGCCTCCTCTTCTTTTCTTCTGGTCTGATCTTTCTCGATCCAGGTTTTTCCTAATAACATAGTAAATGGAGCGTTGTTCTCAATGAATCTAACAACCTCAAAATATTCCTCTGTCGAAGCTCCATGAGCACTCATATATACCTGGGTGAGTCTTCCACATAGGTTTATCATCTTTCCCCTGAATAATCCTATTCCTCCTAATGAAGGAGTCATATCAGGCTTTCCTAAAGCTTCCCAAGTTCTTTTTGTCATGATATTTGCCTGTGTTTCCTCATCTAGAACACAGTCTATGTCGAAGTCTCCTATTCTTGCTTCTATGCATTATTTTTCTTTGGATATCTCTGATAAGTTGATATCTCTGTGATTATTTAGGGTTTCTTTCATTTGCAGTAGGATAGTCTCTGATTATGTCTAAGGTTCTGCCATGGTCTCATTTTCATGACCTTCCTCAAGGTTTTCTTGTCTCATATTCATTCTGTCAATCTTAGAAATCATTCTAGGGCAATCTAAAACTTCATGGTCCATAGCTTTACAACAAAGAAAACTACGTCTTCTTCCAGGGCATTCCTTAGCAATATGTCTCGGTCTTCTGCAACTTCTTTTTTTCTTAAATGATCCCCAGCCTTTCCTGTACTATGCACTAGGATCATAGTATCTAACCTGCAAAAAAATATTTTTTGGGATCCTGCATCCATTTGTTAGTCCAAACATTATTTCTATGCATAGGAATAACATATCTTTCATTATTTCTATCAGATCTACTCATATCAAACCTTCTCTCTTCTATTTGTGTCCTAGTTTTCAGACTAGGATAATATCTATCAAACATACCTAGATCCATACTCTTGAAACAAAAATTTTCACTAATCTTACTTTCAGCAGAGCACAAAGCTTTCATATCTAAAACTTTACACTATTCTTACCTTTATCGGAGCACAAAGCTTTCAGAAACAAAATTCACTACTCTTACCTTTATCAGAGCACAAAGCTTCAAGATCTTACCTCTTTTCTTCGGATCTGACTTCTCTTCTTAGCACAAAGATTTACAGGTCAAGTACAATACTGCGCACTAGAGCAACAGATCCATGCATGGAGCTTTCTTTCTTTCCTTCAGTTCACGACAATCACAGTTTTAGTTCCCGGCAACGGAACCATTTGTTGGCATAGGGGTAGACCCAGGGTTCAATGCTACAACAGCGCACCAACAAAACCCTAACTACTGGCCCTTTCGGCAACACCTGCGAAGCAAATGAAGTCTCACCTGAGGTAGATGCAGGGGTGGTTGCAGGACTCCAGTGTCTGCAACCTTAGTTGGGACACAAATATGTGATTGCATCACCTTAACAAAGCACTTAGTAGTTATAGTTCATTAATATCCAGCCTTAGTTTATAGTGCAGTTAAACCCTAACAACATATCAGTGCAGTATTCACACAAATACAATCAAGCACTAAGAACAACAACATAGGTCAGATATAGCATTCAGTCACATTATTCAGCACTAAGATATCATATCATATACATCTAACATACATCAGTGCACTAAGCATTCATTCACATAGACAAGAGAGAAACCATAAAGCACATAGCAACCACAATGCAGGATATACGTGGTTCACCCCCACCCTGGGGCTACGTCCACCAACTCTTCTTCTTTATTTCTTTCTGTCAATCTTCTACATGCACAGAGCCATGATATTTTACTCCGCAAAGGACAGGAGATCTGTGCACCTCGCTAGATCCTCTTTCCATGTATTACAGCACAAATCCTTCCACAGTCTCTTACAATCACTTGCACTTAGCTCTACAAGTCTCACTTAGTATTCATAGAGCAATTACAATTACCATTTGCACTTAGAAATTAGCACCTAGCACTTAGCATCACATACTTGTTCCTCCTCCGATCACATATATCAAAGTCTAGCACTTAGCACACACTTAGCACACTAGCACTTAGCACACTGTATGGCCTCTTCTTACATCACCTAGTTATCTATTTATACATTACAAAATGGGCCTAAACATGGTTAAACCCATGGGACGACATCCCTATTCCTGTTACATAAGCCCAAAACCCAAAAATCCCTAAAAAGGGGTTCAGATCCCGCAATCTCCGCTTCGACTTGCGCTATGTCTTCGATAGCCTTTCGAAGTCCCAAAAGTAGGTCAAACATGACCAAGGATCCTCAAAACTTGGTCAAGGGCCAACACCAAGATATTCCAACTTTATGGCAATGAGCACAAGATTAGAAGAGCCCTAAATTCATCATCAATGTCCACTTTTACAGAACTTATCTAATTAGTAACTGTATTAAATTCATTTGAATGATCTGCAACAGACCCGCCTTCTAACATCTGCATATTAAATAATATCTTCATTAGAAATACCTTATTGGACGCTGAGGGTTTTTCATACAATTTAACCAATGCATCCATCAGCTCCTTCGTTTTCTTTTCTTTCAAAATATTGAAATCCACCGACACTGCCAGGCTCAGTCGTATCGTTCCTAGAGACTTTCTGTCAAGAATCTCCCATTCTTCATCCTTCATGGTTGTCAGCTTCTTTGTTATTCCACCCAATGGTAGGAATAGATCCTTCTGATATAAATAATCATCCATCTGCATCTTCCATAACTGGTAGTTTTGGCCATTAAATTTCTCGACCCTAAACTTTCCATCTTCCACCATTGCTCCCATTCGAACCAGGAACCCTCTTTTCCTGTGAGTTACCTTTTTCTTATATGATACTAGTTGTTAGAAAAACAGGATCGCGGAGCAATAAAATAAAACAAATGCGGAAATAAAACACAAAAGATACACAATACAATAGAGACACAGATATACATGGTTCACCCAATGTGGGCTACGTGCACCAGAGAAATTGCTAGGTCCATGCTTTATTATTATCCAGCAAATGAAGGGATACAACCTACAGCACACCCATTGTAACTTCCTCTTATTTCTATCATAATATCCTCACTCAGAATACAATATTCGCAATGATACATAGCCGCAATACATTTTCATCATAAAAGAGGGTTTCCTTCTAGGGAAAAAAAACCTAACATAACTTCTATCGTTAGATCTGCGACCTTATAATGAACAGTCCAGATTTACTATGAAATTACAATATACATTTACAAGGCAATTTTTCCTTTGGGGGGCCGCTTGCCCCCAAACCTCGCAGGGGGGGTAAACCCCCCTTGCACTCCCCCGCGTGGAGAAGTGTACATTGTTCCAGGGTGTAAAGTCTTCATGGGGTATAAACACGGCTGAAAAAAAAAGACCTCTAAATCAAGAAGATAATCAAGCTCCACAACCAACATTGCATTCTATGTAAATAAACTTTATGAGAATAGAAGAGGCAAGCCAAGGATGGTAATAAATTACAGGGGCCTCAAAAAAGCTCTCTTGTCCACCTGATACCCATTGTTGTCCAAAGATGCGTTGTTTTCTAAGATTGGTAGCAGTAATGTATTCACTAAATTTGATCTTAAAAGTGGATTTTGGAAAATTGGAATCACTCCTAAAGGCAGGTTAAAAACAGCTTTTGTGGTTCCACATGGACAATATCAATGGCAAGTCATGCCATTTGGATTTAAAAACGCTCCATCTGAATTTCAAAAATGGATGGAAGATATCTTCAAAGATCTAGATTTTGTAATTGTATATATTGATAATCTTCTTGTTTTCTCTATAGATATGAATCAACACAAGAAACATGTTGAAAGGGTTTATGAAATAACCTACAAACATGGAATTTCCCTCAGCAAGTCTGATCCGAAAATGATCTTTAAATACTTGGTTAAGTTTCAAGCATGTGTTCAATTACCAATTAGGAATTAATGAAAGAAGAAGAACTTAATGAGATATTATAGCAATCATCATAAATAAATGTAGATCATAATATAAGCACAAAGAACAACAAACCATAACAGCAAAGTTGTTAATGGAGTTCGGCAAGATTGCCTACGTCTATGGGCCTTTGTCTCAGTGGGTGAGGCTTTCTTATTTATCTTCAATGCTTCAAAAGTACATCAGAAAAGTGTCAAAAGGATTACAAACTACTCTGGATGTGTTTTGTTTGACCTCAAGAATCCAACACAACTAACGGCACTGAAAAAGGTGGAGCATAGCTCCTGGAATTGGCCCGCAAAGTTTGCTTCCTCAATGGCTTCCTTGCATAAAAATGGCTTCAAACTTCATAAACACATCATCATTCTACCAATATGAACCTCCCTAATGATACTAAGAACCTCTTATTTATATAGGATTTGAGTTGGTATCCTCCTCCCAACTTCCTCCCAATATCTAACCTCAAATCGGGCTCCAGATCCCCCAAAAATGGCGAAAATCCTCCAAAATCAAGCTGAAAATATCAAAAATATATATAATATGGTTAAAAAACCCATATTTGGGAAAATATTGGGCACAGTCCCCTTTCTCTGGGCTCCTGGCCATATGGGAAGCACCAAATGCCCTGGTCTTTAGCCCTTGGTCTTCAGATAAGCCCTCTCTCTAGTCGTATGCATTCATATATCATGGGCCTTAACTCTCCACACGCCCCACCCCTTGTGCTAGCTCTTGGTCTACAACCCCTGGTCAGTCGACGAGGGCTAGTATACAACCCCTGGTCGGTCAAGCTAGCCCTTGTCGACCGGGGCGTATCCCCAAACTTGCGCCATATGCAATTCAAATGGAATTTGGTCGTTGGTTTGAACAAGCACCAACCACACCCATGTGTCCAGCGCATGGGGCTTAGACCATTTCTCGTGCCATAGGTCGGGGTTTCGAGCCTGATGGAGTCACAAGCAATTTTTTTGCCTAGCTAACATTGGCAAAATCCGGGGTGCCATGTGGTGCCCTCTGATTGGGCTACGAGTCGCCCTGTGATTCCCCTGTATGATATAGTCGGCACCCAGTCAGCACACAGTCAACATGCACCATCATCAGCCACATCACTGTTGTAAAGCCATGTCACATGTCTAGTCATCTGCCATGTCAGCATCTGTACTGCCCAGTCACCCTGCCACATCAGCATTCGTACTTCTGAGTCACCCTGCCATGTCAACATTTGTACATCCTAGTCACCTTGCCATGCCAGCATTCATACATCCACTTGTCGTTCGTACTACCATGTGTCACCCCGTCATTGGGCCACGTCATGTATGGACTGCCACATGTCATGTTTATACACTGCCATGTGTCAATTTTGTACTAGTCCAACTCAAAGTGAAAACGCCAAACTAAGTGACACATGTCACTTCCTTGTGTTGTCACGTATCCCTATTGACGTCATCTTGACGTCACCTATCGTATTGCTAATGCCAGCAATAGGGCCTGTTGACTTTTGACCAGTTTGATTTTTTGCATGTTTGGGAAATCGATCAAAACGCGATATATTTCGCATACAATGTCCATTTGCAAAAAAAATTATATGGCCAGAATCAACGTGATGAGCCAGAGGCAATTGTGTTGTTTCGTCTGATTCTGAGAAATTTGATTTTTAGGCCTTCCTTGATCCGGATTTTATGAGCAGAACGAAATGAATATAGATTCTTAACACAGAATAACAGAGATACAGTAAAACTAGTTTTCTATTCAATAAGGAAATAAGTTGAAACTATAAAATGCAATGGAAAACAAGCTTGTTGGAATGGTGGAGGCTTATCTCTGAGAAGAGATGTGACAGTTGCGCTCATTCGCCAGAAGATGATTACAATGAGGCTATGAAGGCCTTTTTAAAATATACAGGAATGTCAAAAACCCTAGACATCCAAAAACCTAACCCTAGGAGATGAAGTGCCAAAAGTCATGTGGGCCCCGTTTGGGTAATTTAGTACATCAACTTCCCAAAGTCATAACTTTTGCATACAATCTCTGTTTTAGGTGCACGATAGCCCATTGGAAAGGTATCATCGAGGAGATTCATTTTGGGGGCTCAATCAAAGCCTTTTTCCATCATTGAGAAGCTCAATCCCAAAAAACTTTCATTTAGGCCCTCAAAATGGCCCTTGGAAGTTAAAAACTGCTAAAAATAGTAAATTGCCAAAATTGTCATAAAATTGTTTTGAGCGAGTTGGAAAAGGTGGGTGGCCACCGATATCCACCTAGATCATTTTTGGATCCATTTTGGATCAAATTCTAAGCTGGAATTTGCAAAAACTAGGATAGAATATCTTGGATTAATCATGTCTCGGGATAAGATTGAAATGTAGGAGAATATACTTAAAGCTTTATCCAAATTTCCAGACGTCGTCCTTGACAAAAAGCAACTGTAAAGATTCCTTGGTAGGTTGAATTATATCAGGAACTTTTGTGGGAACCAAGCGAAAGATGTGAAATGTCTACAGAAAATACTGAGCAAAGAAATGCCCTGGAATGAAAATATGACAAAGGCAATCCAAATTATCAAGCAAAAAATTCAAAACTTTCCAAAATTGCATCTTCCTGACATGAATTATCCTTATATCCTTGAAATAGATGGTTCATACGAAGTTTGGGTGAGTGTTTTATGTCATAAATATAGTACTAGAGAACGGTTGTGCATGTATACTTCTAGTTGTTTCAAAGTTGCAGAAGTTAATTACCCTTCCTCTCATAAACAAATTTCAGCAGTTAAAAATTGGATCAAAAGGTTTAGATTGTTCTTAAAACCTGTACATTTCATTGTTAGAACAGATCTGAAACATATGAAGGGAATGCTCTCAAATCACAAATTATTGGAGCAAGGTAATAATTGAGTTTTGTGTTGGAGTCTATGGTTGGATGTCTATGAATTTAACATAGAATATAAACCTGGCACGGATAATTGTATTGCAGATCTAGTAACCAGAGAAGCAAGTTTAGAGAATCCTAAAAAACAACTAAAGGAAGTAAAGATGTTATCTAGAGACATTGGCTCTTCTAGCCAACCTCTACATCCTACACCATAAGGTTTTCATTGGGTTTTTGTGTGTAACGATTGTATAGTTTGTTATTCTTTTGAGTGTGTGTCTAGGATGATCAGGTCTAGTCCTTGTTATGAGTATATTCTCCATAAATGGATTAATAGTGGAAATAATAGTGAGTCCAATATCTAGTGTTTTCGCCAGTCTCCAAAAATGTATCAAGGAGTAATTTAGTTTGAACCCTATGTTGGTCAAAGATACATAGTTTTGCATGAACCTTGGTTCTGGTATAAGGATTACTATAATATCATGTTGTACATTAAGCATGTAGAATGCATATGGTTCATATTTGAATGCAGCGCCATCCATAGGGAACATCAGAGTGGATGGTTCTATATATCCATGTACAAATATTGTCATAGAACTGAAGAATTTGGCAATGCAAATCCTGAAGAATTTATCCTATGGCTCAGATCAAAGTTGGAAGAAGTTGTTAAGTTTGATGCTTGGTTGTCCTTTGGTATCACATACTGCAGAAATACTTTGCATTTAAAATTTCATAAGCCACCAGATCCTTTGTATTATCAAGTTAAATGCAAATTTTGGGGATACAATTGTAATCTTGAAGGTTAACGTGTGCTAGCAATGATGGGGTCTTCCTTCTACAGGGCATTCAATCCATTACCACCAATGGAAACAGCTCATTGTTCCCCAAGTTCTTCTAACATATATTATACCTCATCATTGAATGATTGATGGGAAGCATAGTGGGCCATCTCATTATGATTGTAAAGTCTTATTGGTTGACATTCGTGCCAGTTAGGTTTAGTGGGTTCACGAAACGAATATCCACAGTGTATATATTATTATAAAGAAAATTTTAACTGGGATTCTAATGAATCATCCACTTTGTATCTAATTCAATGTCGTCCATAAAAGTTGGATGGGGCCCCTCATGTCTGCGGGACTCTCATGGGACAAGATAACAGTTGTAGTCCCAGTTGCCCCATCCACTATAAAGGACATAGATTCCCTATAGTACTTCTACATTTGACCGACACTCATAGGTTATCTCTTACCAATAACCTTCTATGAATGTTATAAAAGGAGGAGCTCGGGTCTCATTTGAAGGCATCGGATTTTTGAGAGAGAGTTTGTCTAATTCTATTCAGAGTTTGAGAGTCTGAGCTCCGAGTATCCTTTATGCTCATGCTTCTTGCGACCTGGCATATGAAAACCAGGGATATCAAGTGTAAATAAGTTTGTGTGTGAATCATTGTGTATGCTCTCCATCTGCGCCTCTCGGTGATCTGTTA
>JASDQU010205528.1:5011-18402 GCA_032191745.1 Picea mariana
TCGATTCTTGTTCGTATATTCCTTTTCTTTTTATATAGAGGTGAATAGGATAAAAAAATCCATCATACAATTCATGTGTCGCGTGCAACAAAAAAAAATATGGATACCAACTCAAGTTTTCCACTTTCGGATTATTAACTAATTGTCAAAATATGTATTTTTGGTATTGTGGATTTACTTGGTTGCAAGGATGTATTTCCACTTTCTTTATATTGGTAATGGAAGGATTAAGTTTACTTTTGAAACAAAGCAACGATGAAGGGAAGATTACAGGTGTAAAGGTGTTTAGATTGCAAAATATTATCCATATTTTGTTTGTATATGACGTCATCATTATGACTAAGGCTGAGATTTCTGAATGGAATGAAATTGACGGAATCATTAATCTCTTCTTGCAAAGCTTCGGGCTTGGCGGTAAATCAAACAAAGACAACTGTTCACTTTGATGGGCTATCAGATCAAGATTTGTTACCATTTAAATCTCTCCTTCCCTTTACTTTCAGCAATTTATCGGATGGCTTTAAGCACTTAGGATATTTTCTAAAGACAGGGAAGCAAAAGGCGGAGGATTGGGGTTGGCTCTTAACAAAAATTTCAAAGAAAATCAGCGTATGGTGCAACCGATGGCTATCAATGGGAGGTAGATATGTACTAATCAAATCAGTGTTGGAAGGCCAGCCTGCCTACTGGATGTCCTTAGAAGCAATTCCTCTTTCCGTTCTTGGCAAGATTAGAAAATTGATGGCAGAGTTTCTTTGGAATGGCATTTCAGATAAAAGTTCTTTTCACCCCTGCAGATGGGATTCTCTTACTAAATTAAAGAAAATTGGAGGTTGGGGTTTTCGTCATTTGCCCCATTTCAACATGGCGCTTATTGCAAGTAATCTTTGGAGGGTCCTTTGGCAGGAAGGGTTTTGGCATAATGTCATCATGGACAAATATTTCTTGAAAATTACTGTTTTGGATTGGCTCAGATTAGAATCACACAAAAACCGCCATGCTTCCAGATTTTGGTCTAGCCTTTCCAATGCGACTTCGGTTATTTTGCAGTGGCTTGCCTGGCAGTCAGGGTCTGGCCACCAGATTTTAGTTGGCAGGAACAACATTACAGGGCTAAGGGACAACGCCTTCCTCTCGCCTGAGCTTCTTATCTCCTTGAAACAACAGGGTATTTACAAGCTTGAACCGGTCTCGGTGGGCCAGGATCCGACGTCCCGTATTGAGATATGGAGGAGCAGCAATTCGCTTGGCTTGACTGGTGAATTGGCTTCGGAGTGGGAATCATATTTAACAAATCTCAGAGGGGCCGACGTATTGCTCCAAAACGCTCCTGACAAATTAGTGTGGACGGGAGGCGACTCTTCAAGAACCTTATTTGTGAAAAATCTCTGTGCGATTACATCCATCGAGAACCTTCCAATCTGGAGTGCCTGGTGATTAAACCTCTGGAAATGGAATATCCAGTTGAAAATTAAAATTTTCATTTGGCTGGCAGTGAACAATAAAATCCTCACTTGGGAAGCGTTAAAGAGGAAAGGGTGGGAAGGGGCAGGGATCTGTTTGATGTGCAAGCAAGGTGGGGAAGATATAAACCACCTGTTCTTACATTGCATCTTTTCAAAATCGGTTTGACACCTTTTAACACTTAAGCTACAGATCAAATCGGCCTGGTCAGGAGATTCCTTCTTGGATTGTTGGGATGCTTGGACAAAAGACCCCTCTGTTTCAAATAGAGTGGCAGCGATTACTTGCTGGAATTTATGGATCACAAGAAACAAAACTGTTTTCGAGGATAAACCTCCAGGTGCCTGGGAGGTAGTTTATAAAATACTTTTCTCCCTTCAAAGTGCGCCTTGTTAAAAAATTAAACAACTGAATAGACAGAGACCGATCCACTGGAGGATGGGTTTTGCCTACGCACAATTTGATGGGGCTTCTACTTTAGGTGGGAAAAATTATGGTGCTGGGGGTACATCTGGGGTACATCATAGATCTTGACTCTTCCAATTACAAGTGGCTCATCAACTGTGGGGAAGGTACAAATAACAAAGCAGAGCTACTGGGGTTTGGACTATGCTCATCCTAAAAAAATTATTAAAAATTAGAAATATTCATGTAATGGGGATTCAATGGTTGTCATTGAGTGGCTGAGGTAAAAAAAGGAACTACATTCGACTGTCTTTGAACTATGGAAACAAAAAATTATTGAGTTGATAAAGTCCTTTGACTTCAATGTGGAAGCCGACTTACTCTCCAAACAAGTTCTCTTGGAGCCAAGAGGGCGATTATCCTACTATAGATGGGATGGAGGGACAATAGGTCCTACTTTTTATATCAACCTGTTCTAGTCTTGAATTTGTTTTTTAAGAGCACTGCTATTACTCTTTTTTACCTTTTCTCTTGTTACTAGAATTAGAGTTTTGAAGACAACTGACAGCTTTTCAGATGTTTACATTTCGGTTATTGGTTATGGTAACCATTTCTGTTTCTTTTTGCCTCTCATTGTATGGAATCAGATTCTTGAGTATGAGAAGAAACACTCTTTTGGAGCGAATTTCTTATTGGAAAAAAAAAAGAAAAAGGAAGTCACGTCTACAGCTAGAAGCTTCATAGATATAATTCTTAAACTTTTACCACAAATTCCATAAATATAACTCTTACGTCTAGGCCCCAAATTTTTAAACTTTTAATTATTAATGATCTCTTAATTATAAATTCCAATCATATGGTTATCAATTGAATTTGAACTTTTAAACATTAATGATCTTTTAACCATAAATTCCAATCATATGGTTATCAATTGAAGATTCTAGGTCGTCCTTCCAAATCAATAAATGAGATCTCATTTCATAACTTTCTAGCATTTATTTAATATGATAAAAAATTACTCTATGACCATTTAATTGCCACATTCAAATGATTAACAAACTTGAAATTACAAATTTACTTCACTATTAACTTTTTATTATTTTACAGTGTTACATTTACATTTGTGTAATAAAGTCCATTAATAAAACTAGCTTTATAAATTAATATATTAAAAAAATGGATTAATAAAGCAAGTTTTGTAATTTTGAAGGCTTTATGGTTAGGTTTTTAATAATATATTATTAATAGGGTTAGTGTTATTAGAATTAGGGTTAATGTATGTATTATTAATGCATTAATTATTGACAAAGTTATGGTTAGGGTTTTTAATAATATATTATTAATAGGGTTAGGGTTAATATATGTAGTATTAATACATTAAATAGTGGTAAAGTTAGGATTATTATTATTAATATTAAATTATTATAATAAAAAGTGATTAATATTATATTATATTATTAATATTAATTGTTAATTTAATATCAACTATTAACTATATTAATAATTATTAATAATTAGTGATAGTTAATATATTTATTAATAATATAAACAAATATTTCTTGTTGTTATTGGTGAATAGTAATAATAGCTATTGATATTATTAATAATATTTTATTGATTGATTTGATAGTAACTAATAATATGGATATGATTATTTGTATTAAGGTTTATTTTATAATAATAATAAAATGATTTGAATTCGATTTAAATAATAATAATAAATGGAAACTTGAATGTAGAGTAAAAAGAAAAAAAAAAAGTAAATATCTCCAAATATTGAAAATTAAATGAAAGTGATTTTGATTATAAATTGATAGCCATCTACTTTTCATTTTTCAGAGATTATTTATATGAAAAATATTTCAAAGTAAATGAAATATTTTAAACATTTCATATTTTAATAAAAAAAACCATATACTATTTTATATGAATTCTAATAATATTTAGCATTAATCTTATATATAAAACTATATACTATTTTTTGGTAATTTAATCTCTTTCTAAGAAGGAAAATAATATTATATATTTAAATCTATTTCTTATAAATTTATTAAATATCAAATTTTATTATATTAAAAGAAAATATAATAAACGTGAAATTCAGTGCATAAACTTCATTTAGGATAAGTCAATTACTACATACATTTAATTAGATATTAAAAATGTTCGAAATAATTTCAAATTAAATATATCTATAACATATATATTACTACATACATATTTATACAATTCGATGTTGAAAATATTGATATAATTTATTAAATTTCAAATTTTGTTATATTAAAAGAAAATATAATTAACTTGAAATTGGTTGCATAAAATTCACTTAAGATAAGTCAATTGCTACATACATTTAATTAGATGTTGAAAATGTTTGACATAATTTCAAATTAAATATATCTATAACATATATATTACTACATACATTCTTATACTTGGATGATGTTGAAAATGTTCATATAATTTTATAAGTCAGTCATCTTTCCCATTAGACTTAGCGTTAATATGAAAAATTTATTACAATGTAACGAAGATGTCCTTATGTTGCAATGTCATGCACATATCCTGATGTCACAATGTGACAAACTTTTCCAAACGTCACAATGTTACACACATAACTTTTTGTTGTATTGTGATGTGCATAACCCAATGTTGTAATTTTCCAAACATAGCCCAATATTGCAATGAGACAAACATTTCTTGATGTTGCTATGTGAGAAACATAACACATTGTCAGAATCTCACAAATCCATTCCAATACCATAATGTGTGTGACAAATTTTTTTCTTTGTCACATTATGATGAAAATTTCCCAACGTTGTAATGTGAACATTTTTCATGTCCTCACATTGTCCCAATCACTTAATGATGACACAATATGTCAAACATCTTTCAATGTCTCATTGTAATAAACATAGTAACGTTGCAATGTGATAAACATAAACTAATGTCGCAATGTGATGAACATAGCCATGGCGTCACAATGTGGATAGTAATGTTGCAATGTAATGAACATAAAAAAAATGTTGCAATGCGTTGTAGATATCTCTATCATCACAATGTGATGAATATTTCATCACGTTGCAATATGACGCACATATCCTAATGTCTCAATATGACAAACATTTCCATGTGTCACAACATGATTAACATAGCCTCCTTGTCACAATGTTATGCAAATATCTTTTCCTCATAAGGTGAAAAACAATGTCAAACATAGCCTCGTCGTCGCAATGTTATGCAACTATGTTGTTTTCATAAGGTGACAAACAATGTCTTGTCATCGTAATGTGATGAACATAGCCCTGTTGTCACAATAAATGTCCTGTTGTCGCAATATGAGGAACATATGACATTCATGTTCATCACGTAGCCATATGAAATATGATGAACATATGATATTTATGTTCATAACATAACCAATTTTTTCTTAAATGTCATGACATGACAGTGCGATGAACATAGCCCCATCATTGCACTATCCCTATCATCGTCAATATGTGACAAACATTATCATATAAACGCAATGTTATGAACATATCCATGTATTTTCAATGTCATGCAAATATCTAGTCATCATAATGTGATGCAAATATCCTTGCCTCCCAATGTGACGAACATATCCCTGTCATCGCAATGTGATGAACATAACCATATTTCTCAATGTGACGAACCTAACATTATACGTTGAACATACGTTGTGACGAACATATCCATATTGTCGCAATGTGACGAACATAACTGTGGTTGACCTTGATTGACCATGACCATGGTTGGCCATGGTTGACCATGGTTGAACATGGTTGGCCATAACTATATTGTTACAATATGATGAACACAACGATATTGTCATGATGTGATGAACATGAGTGGCCATAACAATATTTTCGCAATGTGACGAGCATGTCTTGTCATAACCATATTGTCGCAATGTGACGAACACGACTGGGCATAACCATATTGTTGTAATGTGATGAACATAACCTCATCATCACAATGTGATGAACAAAACCATATTGTTGCAATGTGATGAACATAACCTCATCGTCCTAATGTGATGAACATATCCTTGTCATCTGTGATAAAAATATCCCGTCGTCATGATGTGACAAACAATGTCTCGTCATTGCACTGTGATGAACATAACCCCGTCGTCGAAATAAATATCCTGTCATCGCTATGTGATGAACATACAAAATTTATTTTCATCACATAGCCATTCGACATACAATGAACATATGACATTTATGTTCATCACATTGCCACTTTTTACTTAAATGACCTGTCATTGCAATGTGATGAACATAAACTCCTCATCCCAATATCCCCGTTATTGTCAATATGTGACAAACAATATACTCTCGTTGCAATGTAATGAACATAGCCCCGTCATTGCAATGTGATGCAAATATCCTGTCATCATATTGTGATGAAAACATCTTGTCGTCACAATTTGACGAACGTATCCCCTCCCTTACAATGTCACGAAAATAACCATATTGTCATGATATGATGAACATAGCCTCATAATCACAATTTCATTAACATAACTTCATTGTCACAATGTTACTCAAATATCATGTCGTCATAATGTGACAAACACTTCCAAATTTCACTATGTGAATGTCATCCATAGTCTTGGTCAACTATGGTCATGGCCAGCCATGGTCGCCTATGGATAACAACTGTCAAACATGGATAACCATTTTCAACCATGGTCAACCTTGGTCATGGTCAACCAAGGTCAACCATAGTGAAGGTCATCCATAGTGAGCGTCAACCATAGTAAAGGTCTACAAAAGTTAACCACGGTGAAGGTCTATGGAAGTTAACCATAGCCATAGCCATGGTCAACCATAATTAACCATGTCAACCATAGTGAACCTTTCCTTCTTAAAGTCAACAAACTTCTACCAAATTTAACCATGATCATGGCCAACCATAGTCGAGCATGGTCATTATAAATTAATGTTTTATTTTCATCACATAGCCATTCGACATACAATGAAAATACAACATTTTTGTTCACCACATTGCCACTTTTTACTTAAATGACCTGTCATTGCAATGTGATGAACATAGACCCCTCGTCCCAATATCCCCGTCATCGTCAATATTTGACAAACAATATACTTTTGTCTCAATGTGATGAACATAGCCCCTTCTTTGCAATGTGTTGCAAATATCCTGTCATCATATTGTGATGGAAATATCTTGTCATCACAATCTGATGAACTTAGTTCGTCCCTTGCAATGTCACAAAAATAACCATATTGTCACGATATGACGAACTTAGCCTCGTCATCATAATTCCATCAACATAGCTTCATTGTTGCAATGTTACATGAATACATGTCATCATAATGTGACAAACACTTCCAAATTTCACTATCTGAATGGCATCCGTAGTCTTGGTCAACTATGGTCATGGCCAACCATGGTCGTTTATGGACAACAACTGTCAAACATAGTTAACCATGCCAATCATGGTCAACCACACTCAACCATGGTCATGGTCAACCAAGGTCAACCATAGTGAAGGTCATCCACAATGAACGCCAACCATAGTGAATGTCTACAGAAGTTAATCATGGTGAAGGTCTATGGAAGTTAACCATGGTCATGGTCATGGTCAACCATAATTAACCATGTCAAACACAATGAACCTTTCCTTCCCAAAGTCAACAAAGTTCTATCAAAGTTAACCATGATCATGACCAACCATAGTCAATACTTTAATAATGTATTAGTAATGTATTAACTTATTATTACTTTAATAATGTATTATTACTTTGATAATGTATTTGTTAAGGTATTAATACTTTGATGATATATTACTAAATACATTTTTAATGTTTTAATGTATTAATTCTTTAAAATTAATGTTCTAATATCAATATGTATGTTTTAATATAAATATAAATATTAATAAATTCCTTATTAATAATGTATTTAATGTATTATTTAATTAATATATAAATTAATTAATATATTACATTATTTTACATTAATAATAATCATAAATCCATTATTTATAATGTATTTAATATATAAATTAATTAATGTATTAATGTATAAATTAATTAATACTTTACATTATAAGTCATATTATTAATGTATTAATATTTTAATATTGTATTTATTAAGATATTAATACTTTAATAATGTATTGATACTTTTTTAATGTATTAATTCTCTAATATTAATGTTTTAATATCTATATTTATGTTTTAATATAAATATAAATATAAATATCTTAAAATATTAATAATATTAATAAATATATTATGAATAATATATTTAATGTATAAATTAATTAATATACTTTATATTATAAATTAATGTATTAATTAATTAATACATTGATGATGATGATGATAATCATCTAAGATCAAATTGATCTGTATTTTAGGAGAAGTTTTCCAAGATCACCATACTTTTGTTGAGTTAAAAAATTGAAAAGATTAATAATATAACAAATAGTACCTTTGTTGGTATTTTAGTCAATACCAACTAACTATATCTACGCCAGGTCTTTAAGTGCCTCTGTCCCTTCTCTTCGTTCTGGGCGGTTCTGTCCCTTGCTTATGTCGCTCGGAGGATCGGTTCTACTCCCCTCTCTTGTATATGGAATGCTTGTATCCGTTCCCGGACTTGCTTAATGTCGGCCAACTTTCAACTTCCAACCTTCACCTTTAACCCAAGATTAACCCGTCGTTCTCTTGCTAATGGTCTTCAACAATATCATGCGAAAGTTCCCTCATACATCTGGAATTATCAACCTATCTTCATAGCAAGTTCCCGAGGCATTCTCGGAAATATGGGCAAGCAAGCTCTAAATTTGATAAGTCTGTTATATAAATGATCAGAAATCGATAGATGGAATCTTTCACTGATTTTATACAAAATTTAAAAGCCAAAGAAGAAACCATGAGAAAGTTCTAGGAAAACAAGACATGAGAGCACGTGCATGTTAAAGTGGATGACAGGTTGGATATCACCAATCCCTGCTTCGTTGTCTTCGGACAGAGAATTTTGACTCCCTCTGGCGGCCTCAGACTTTGACTGAAACACGTTTTTCCTCCAGCTTTCGGGTATATATAACATGTAAATGCATCAAACCTTTCATTCACCACCGTTCCGGATTGCCTGTCTTCTACTTTACTTCTTAGCTCACCTCGTGCATTTGTGTTTGTAGTTTTTATCCACAATTAGCTTTAATTGAGTTGCGAACTTGGTTCCTTCACTCTCTGCTCTGTGCGCTTTCACATTCAATCTCCCCTTGCCCCGGCGTTTATCAATCCATAACAAAAGTGCCATTTAAAATGGCTCAAATACCGAGGTATTTGCTTGTTTTCCTATTCGGTGTGGCAACCATATTCTCCGTTTGTGTGAGAGTGGAAGCCCAGGGAACCAAAGTTGGATTCTATTCCAAGACCTGTCCGAGAGCAGAGGATATCGTCAGATCCAGCGTAGAAAACCATGTGAAGGCCGACGTAGGGCTTGCTCCCGGACTTCTCAGGCTTCACTTCCACGACTGCTTTGTTGAGGTAAATTCACGTGAACTATTCTTCTTAATCCAACCTTTACTTCCCGGACTGATTACTGAAGACGATTGCTTCTGCTTTTTCGCCTTCATTCCGTTGCAGGGTTGCGATGGATCGGTACTGATCAGCGGCCCATCTGCGGAAAGAAGTGCACCTCCAAATCTTGGACTGAGAGGATTCCAAGTCATTGACGACGCTAAGACAAAACTGGAAGCAGAATGCCCAGGAGTTGTTTCATGTGCTGACATACTGGCCATTGCAGCACGCGATGCAGTAGTACTGGTGAGTATGACATTTGTGTTTGTATATTGTTTTGTTATTATGCGAACTGTACTGATTTGACTAGTTGTGATATACAGGCTAAGGGACCGAACTGGGCCGTGCCAACTGGAAGGAGAGACGGATTGGTTTCGTCCTCCTCGGACGTTGCCAGTAATCTCCCGTCACCGTTAGATTCTGTCAGCGTGCAGAAACAGAAATTTGCAGAGAAAGGTCTCACCACCGAAGATCTAGTCACTCTTGTGGGTATGTTCAATGTCCTTGGAGACAAATGTGCATGCTAGATATTAGTGMAATCTCATTTCATATTGRATTGATTGTTGTWGTTTCTTCATTTASAAATAGGTGGGCATACCATCGGGCAGACGCACTGCCAGTTGTTCAGGTATCGGCTCTACAACTTCACTTCAAGCGGGAACGCYGACCCAACAATAAACTCGGCTAATCTGCCTCAACTTCAATCCGTCTGCCCCGTCGATGGTGATGGCAGCAAGGGTGTCGCGCTCGATAAGGGAAGCGAAACCAATTTCGACGCCTCGTTTTTCAAGAACATAAGAGACGGGAATGGCGTTCTGGAGTCCGACCAGAGACTTTGGTCAGATGAGTCAACGAAGATGTACGTGCAAAGGTACGCGGGCACCATCAGGGGGCTGTTGGGACTCCGGTTTGACGTCTCTTTCGCCAAGGCCATGGAGAAAATGAGCAACATTGGGGTTAAGACGGGAATGCAAGGAGAAGTCCGAAAACTCTGCTCTGCGTTCAACGCGTGAAATCAAAACGCCAGCATCTCTATTCTTGTTCGTATATTCCTTTTGTAGGATTAAAAAACCATCATACAATTCATCTGTAGCCTGCAACCCAAAAAAAAATATGGATACTGACTCAAGTTTTCCACTTCCGGACTATTAATTAATTGTCAAAATATGTATTTTTGGTATCGTGGATTTACTTGGTTGCAAGGATGTAACGTTATAAATGTGTGATCTACAGAACGTATCTGTATAAATAACATCATGCTTAAATGTGCTAATATCAAAGTAAATACAAATATTTATATACGGGCACATAACAAAAAATAAAAACAAATATTTATATATATGGGCACATAACCAAAAATGTTCATGTAAAAGCACATTAGCTATTAAAGGTTAGTGCGTAATACATTTAAATAATTAATATCAGGGTAGTGCCTAATACATCTCGGAGCTCTATAGATATAATTCTTAATATAATTTTTAAACTTTAACTACAAACTCTATATATAATATAAAATCATTAAGATTGTTAAATTAATTAATTTTAACTTATTATCATTCTATTTACTTATATAATTTTTTAAATTATATTACTTTTTTTTTATTGTTGAAATTACATTTTTCTATATATAAACAAGATTAGTATGGGGTAATATTTGTAACAATTAAAGTTCACTGATCATATATTCACTCTAAAGATTGAAAACTAATGTAACTATAAAGATTGAAAATTAATGTACATATATTATTTTTTGATGTTTGATATGTTTATTATAGATTGAAAATTAATATATAGTAATTTTTTTATATTGCATCGTGTGTGTTTAGTTGAATAATGATTCTACACATTAGATATTGATTTCCTATATCTTATATATGGCAAGTGTAGTCATTGAGCTCACTAAACATGTAAAATGTTTTTAAAAATGACAATTGTAGTTATTGATTAATAAAATTTTTTTGAGTTTTTGAATTTTGGATTATTTATAAATAGATAAATGTCATTTTTTTTTATATAGTATGGAAAATAAAAATTTCTGAGTTACAATATATAAAGTTCAATTCAAAATAAATAAGTGTGATTTTTTTTTATATAGTATACAATGTTTTTATCCTCCTTGCTGTATTTTTGTTACAATATATAAAGTTAGTTTGTTTCAATTTTATTGGGCAATATATAAAGTTTAATTCAAAATAAATAAGTGTGATTTTTATATAGTATAGAAAATACAAATTACTAAGTTACAAAGTTCCTTATATTATAACTTAATATAATATTTATTTATTCTTTCAATTTTTTTAATTGAAATTATATAATATTTTTTTATTTTTTCAATTTTTTTAATTGAAATTATATAGAGTTAATTTGTTTCAATTTTATTAATCAAGATATAAAGTTCATACAAAATTTAATTTAGAGTATTTTTTATTAAGATTTTAAAAGCATTTTTTCTTAGGATTTTAGAATTTTTATAATAGATCATCCTTATCTTTATTATAAGGATAACATGTTTGAATAAAATAAAAATATATTACCTTTCTCCAATGAAAAATTAATGAGAATTATCAATCTCACATAGTTGAATGATTTTCATCCGTTAATTAAGTTAAGCACTTTGATGTAATCACATTATCCCATGCTAATAACTCATATATGTCTTATATATTATTTTATTTGGATCATATATGTCTTATATATTATTTTATTTGGATCATATATGTCTTATATATTATTTTATTTGGAAAGAGTAAAGAAACTAGTTTGTAAAAGTGGATCACATCACTCAGTGTCATGACATCATATACATTATTTATCCACCCAAAACAATTTTACTGTCAAGATATGTACAACACCACTGAAAATAAGAAAAAGAAAATCATCTAGAATTCCCCTGGGTTAGGTAAAAATAGACTTATTTTGTTTTTCAATTTGACCAACTTGTACAATTTTAAATGATCCATTGCTTATTTAACTAATCTATATATGAAATTTAGTGTATCTCTCCTATTAAAAAAAGAAATTCATTGAAGAAGTTTTATTTTTTTTGTTTAAAGAAAGCCCCAAGAGTTTTGGTTTGGATTGCTACTTTCTATCAACAAAGATAAAGCTAGTTAAAAGAGACATGTAATAAGAGTGTTAATATGTAATGCAAGATTGTTTTCTTTTATTAATTTTTTAAAAATGTCATATCATTTCAAACAAAATTCCATAATAACATAACCCCAAATTTTGATAATCAAGATATTTTAAACTATCATTATTGAACTCCCCAAAATTCCACAATAACATAACACAAGAATTTGATAATTAAAATATTTTACTCAACACCAAAATAGAAATAATTTAAAAGAATGTTGGAATTAGAACAAATCACCATTAAATCTACAAATACTAATTGTAACATGTAGAACGAATTCCATAATATAATTAATTACTTGTATCTAGCCTTAAATTACTATCTTGTGAAATAATGTGACTCTATAAACTCAATACAGGTATGCCAAAATTCAACACCAAAATGGAAATAGTTTAAAAGAATATTGGAATCCGAACAAAAATAGGTTAAAAGAATGTTGGAATGAGAACAAATTACGAGTGAATCTACAAATACTAATTATAACATGTAAAATATATTCCATAATATCATTGATTAGTTGTATCTAGCTCTAAATTACTATCCTGTGAAATAATGTGACTTCGGAACCTTAGAACATCGGTAGTTAATGCTTAGAAGTGTTTTTTCAAACACTTTTTTTTTTTTCAAGAGAAATTACTTAATTTTATATAAGGTATAAAATCTTTTACAATAGCTCTGAACCAGACATAGCTGTATATAACGTGATCCAGTTACAGGACTGGTCGTGTATGATACTGTGCTTGAAGCTCATGGCGAAGATAGAAAGGGAAATATGACCGGTATCGATAACGCCGACACAGATG
>JASDQU010205529.1:5627-28698 GCA_032191745.1 Picea mariana
GCATTCTTCGACAACATTTTCTCTTGCAACTTCTTCAACTTCTACTTCTTCACTTTTTGCATCACTTATGTCCCCAGCATCAGGTGCCCTCCTCTGTGCTGCCTCCATCACCTCTAATCTTGCACTAATATCTCTCATTTCTCTTTCTTCAGCGCGATTGGCTAAAGGTGGCTCAACACATCTCCTTGGTGGAATTTTGATGACTCTCTCTCACACACAGAGTACACCTTTGAGTTCTTCTTCATTCCCTAAAAAAATTTCATGCTCTGATACCACTTGATGCAGACCCCCCTTCTCTGCTAAAGGGCTGCATGACCTCCTGGTCAAGGATCTTCGATTTCTAAGCCAAATCAACTCTCTGAGACCTTAATGGTCTCTCTATGCATGACCTCAAGTTTCAGGCACTAGCTCCTCTCCCGTTAGCCCTATCTCATATGTGACCTCGAGCTATGTCCTCACATAATCACACGATTGTGGGGTAGCCTAGAGTGCTTTGAGACCACATCACTTTTCTCCCCGCAATTCACTAGCAACTACCACGTATCCCTCTGGAAATACCGTGGTTTCGATTGTGACCCACTCTAATATTTTTAAAACCCGAGCACCTTCTGTCCCCATAATTAATCACGACCATCGATCTTGTGATCCCGGGCATTGCCTCTTGATCGACGACTGAGATATGTCCTCTTTTTTCCTTGGTCAACTATCAGTCAGCGACCCTTTTCCTCCTTTCACATGCACTCCCAGATCTCCATGATTTATCGACATGTGCCCTCTTTCCAAACTGACAGTTATGATTGATTTCTCCCTTTGGGCTTCGAGAGTTTCAATTCTCAACTCTCACTTCCTCCACAACACTTCCACTCGAATTCGACAATTGGTCGATGCGTGTCTGTCACAGATTGATGGTTGTGGTTCACTTCTCTCTTCGAACTTCGGAAGTTTCAATTCTCAGTCTTCGCTTTCTCCCAAAATGATTTCACCTGAAGATGATGATCTGTTGACACGTGTCCTCACATATTGACGACTGTGGTTCACTTCATCTCTTCAGGTTTTAGGAGTTTCAACTCTCAATCTTCGCTTGATTCTAGAATGATTTCACCTGAAGACGACGATCTGTCGATGCATGTCCCTCACAGATCGACGAATCTAGTTCACTTCATCTCTTTGGGCTTTGTGAGTTTCAACTCTCAGTATTCACTTTCTTTTGGAGTGCCTTTACCCGAAGACGACGATTTGTCGACGCGTGTCCATCACAGATCGACAGTTGTGGTTCACTTTGACTCTTCGGGCTTTGAGAGTTTCAACTCTCAGTCTTCTCTTTCTTCTAGAGTGCCTTTACCTGAATATGACGATTTGTCAATGCGTGTCACTCACAGATCAATGATTGAGCTTCACTTCAGTCCTTTGGGCTTCGGGAGTTTCAATTCTCAGTATTTTCTTTCTCCCTGTCTACAAAATTTCAAAGTTGTATATCTTACGCCACCTATCCCCTTGGATGATGGACAATCCCTAGCCTCTTTGGAACTTCAGAAAATGCTCACTCCTGTGTGCACATAGAGACTTAAAGCTCATTCACTTTGACCAGATCGGACGATCCAGAATGATCTCGCTCCCTCTTGAACAGATCTTATTCGATGACTCATGAAACCTTCAGAACTTTGTTTCCCCTGAAGATTTCTCCTGCTATCTCTAGTGAGATTTCTCCCTCGAACCCTTTGACACCTTAGAGGGTTACTTTGACACTTAGTCAAATTTCATATCTGTACACTCCTTGCAAGAGATTCTTATGCAATACTTTCCTTCTTGCGGGCAACTGTGCACGCCTTGCAGCAGTCCCTTTGCACTCCTTACAAATGGAAAATTCACGCTATCTCTTCTAAGCTTATGAATCAAAACAGACCTTGTCACTCCTTGCAGCATATTCTCATGCAGGACTTAAGTTCTTGCAGATGAATGTGCACACCTTGCAACAGTCACTTTGCACTCCTTGCAAATGAAAAGTTTCACGATATCTCTTTTGATCTTATGAATCGAAACAGATTCTGTCAATGCACTCCTTGTGGACTGTATGCACACCTTGCATGAAATCAACAAAGAGAACAATCGAAACTTATCTAAACACTTCACAGTTTCATATACTCAACAACATAACTCATTCATTCATGAAAACAAAATAATAGGGAATTGTAAATAGTAGCAACACCATGCATTGGATCAATTTTCCTCTGTTATATTCATTTAAAAGTAAGTGGCTACAACTATGATAAAACAACAAATAAAAACTCAGCAACAACGAAATCACAACTATCTCCTACTAACTTGGAGTAGCCTCATTCAGGCATACAAAAGCAATATTTATCCTAGAGGGCTCCTAGGTTTCCCTCTGACTACTCATCTACTCGAGAAAAAAAACTAACTGCTACTTAATTTCCATTACATTAAATTCTAGGAGTGAAACTCCCAGATCATTCATGATCATTCAGCTCCCAAGCGTTTGATCTTCTTCAGTTTTTCAATCATTCAAAAAAAAATATTTGCAGGAAACGCCAACGATTAAGATTCTGAAATGATTCAAAGGCATGCTAAGGCATTTAGTTGTCTCTCCACATGTGTTTTCTGATGATGCTCCTGCATCAATGTACCAGTGACATTATAGAACGATTCAACTACCATAAAATATTTTGATGGGAACTGCTACATTGAAGTGGTGACTTCTCCTGTCACATAACAAATTTGTTTTTCAAAACAATGCACATAATAATTGAGCAAGTGCTCTCTTGCATGTGGGTGAAAATAAGAAAATTCCATCTACAAGGAAGAAATTTATTGGCCAAAGATGTCAAGTACAAAGCAAACCCAGAAAAAATACTAAAATCTTATATTGGATACATATATTTCAAAAACATTTGCATCTCTCTTGAATATTTGCAACAAAACAATAAAACTATTTTTGCAATGATCCGACAATTGGGACCACCAACTTTTTTCATCACATTTACAAGTGCAGAGCATCGCTGGGATCCGTTGGTGGCTACAGTGTCTGCATTGTATAGGAATAGGAAAAGGGAAAAACAAACTGATACATTGGAAAATGATGGCATTAACTACCTCATACAAAAAGACCCAGCGACATGTACTCGCTACTATAGGCATATAATAAATTCTTTGAGGTAATTGATATTCCATGATGAAACGTTCTTCAAAAAAATATCGGACTAATTTTTTGTGACTGAGTTCCAGAATAGAGGGAGTGAGCATGACCACACACTGTTGTGGATAAAGGGTGCACCGGTCTATGGAAATGAAAACAACTCACAGATTGAGTAGTTTGTGGACAAATACATAACATGCAACACAGATCATTTGGATCCAGAACTTGCCAAAGGTCATAGACATTATCATATAAGAATCTATAAAAAATGAAAAATTCACATTGCAGATACAACTTCCCTATGCCACCAATGAGAAAAACAAGAATCATAGAGCCAATTAGTTTAGAGGACAATGTTGTCATTGAGAAATCTAAATCCTTGTTCTCATTTCTAGAACAACAAGACTTTGATGAGTTAATGAGCTTCGAAAACTTCTTGACAGAGCTAAATCTAACAAAAGATGAGTACATCCAAGCCATACAATGTACCAATAGTTTTCCTTAAACAAAAAATTCCCCATATTTGGAACAACAGTTTCTCCAAGGACATGCCAGTTATGTGGAATGAAAATACAGATGCACAGTATGTTCTCAATGCATATGATGCAACATCATATTGTACCTTGTATATGAAAAAGGTTGACAAATATATGACAAGTGCATTCAGAAGAATCTGCAAAGAACATGAAAGAAGTCATATTGATGCTATGAAAATGATACGTACACTTGGAAATACATTACTTAATCTTCAACAAATGTCTTCTCAACAAGCAATCCACATTTCACTTTCCCTTCCCCTCAACTATAGTTCAAGGAAATGTGTCTTCATAAACACATCTCTTCTTGAGAAAGACACATTTGTTCTTAAACCACCGTCTTTGCTAGAACAATAGCCTGACAATTTAGAGGGCATACTATGTCACTATATTATTGATTATTACCTGCAATGTCCATCTCCTATTAAGCATATATTCTTAGCAGAGTTCATGTCACATTACAAAAAATAATGGTGCACCCATATCAAAAAGAAAAAAACCCCTTGTAATACGCTTTGTCAAATACAACAAACATACCGACTATGAAAACTATTGTAGAGAAAAACTATTGTTATATGTTTTTTTTTATCAAAATGAAAACACATTAAAACATAACTTCCCTACATGGGAAGCTGGGTATATTGCTTATGAGACTACAGTACAAACCAATGAATCTATATTTACATACAATGTTAATCCAACATGGGGTGATCTAGAAACTGTAGTTCATGAACTAGAAAACCCTGACAATGTTGATGAGACATTCACAAATCGTAAAACAACTAGAACTCTCTGTGAGTCCTATGAATTGCAAGCATATTTTCCTTGTCCTCGAGCATCCGACATTGAAAAACGTATTAATCTTGGCTTTCAAGTCACAAAACATCATTTCCTTATTGAAAATAACGAATACCACAAATTCAGACGTCTGTTGAACTGAGAGAAACAATCAATTCTAAAGGACGTTGCAATTAAAAAATGCTTGAACATGCACACTCATGTGCACTTGTTTCTTATAGGCAGGGTAGGAACATGCAAGACATTTACAATGAAAGAACTATTCCAAATGCTTATACGAATCTATGATTCAAACAACTCCTCTGATCCTATGAAACCAAGTGGCTAATAGTTTCATACACAGGAAAAGCTCTATATAATGCAGGTTGCACAACAATCCACTCTGCATTTTTTATTCCTTTTAACAAGTCACAGTTTATTCCACTCATCAAGGAAATGTTAGATACCTTGCCTAATCTTTATGACAAACTACAACTTGTCTTCATAGATGAGGCATATTTGATTGGAAGTCGCTTCTTGTATTTGATTGACAACAGACTGAGAAACATAAAACATGTGCACACCAAATACTTTGGAAACATTGAAATGATATTCTGTGGGGATCTTTACTAGGCACAACCCATCCAAGGTTCTTTGATATTTGAAAAACCTATGGTCAATATGGAAGCAATGGCGCATGACTTTTGGAAAGACAATATAAAATGCTTTGAATTACATAATACAATGTGACAGACAGATGAAACATTTATTGCAATTCTGAATAGAATGTAGACAAACAGCCAAACACATGATGACTTAACATATATCAATTCAAGGTGTATGTGACCTACACCAACAGACCCAACCTTCCCTTACCTGTTCTACATAAATAGGGATGTTGCAATGCATAAGAGTTAAATGTTATTGCTCATGTCTGGCGATGATATCATCATCAATTCAATTGGCCCTGAAGAACACAACCATGGAAATGTACCACGTCATGAACATACAACCACTTTGACATTGCAACTTGTCCTGAAATTAGACATGCTGGTTGAAATATATGCCTACAACTATGATTCACAGGATAGCTTGGTAAATGGTGCAGATGGAATACTCAAAGGCTATACCAAAACAGAAAAATTTGTTGTCCTCTGGATTAAGTTCCATGAGCCGCATATAAGGCATCGACAAGTAAACAAGTTGGCTTATCTATATAATTCAAACAATGCACGCGATTGGACACCTATCTTACGAATATCAAAACCAATATTGACATTGGCAAAGACAAGTCGACTGAAGATTCAAAAACAATTTCCAATTAAACTTGCATGTGCACATACAATCCTTAGATCGCAAGGACTGATGCAGGAGCATCACTCCAACCCAGGTACACACCAGCTAGATAGCACACTTAGCGCTCATTCAAGGAGAAGAGAGGCACCATCCCTCTTGATTTCAAAATTCAAATTGAAATTAAATGAATTAATTGATTGTAAGGCTGGTAGAGTCAAATCCATGCTTGTACGCAGGGTGTAGTTAGTGTCACCTTAAATGGTTGTAAGGCTGCAGATCTAGATTCAATTTAGACTAGATAGCCATTGAATATCCATTGAATGTAATTTAGGAGAGTAGGTGAGATGGAGGGAAGAGCTCGAGGAGCCCCCTTCTTGTAAAAATATCTTAGCATCTTATTTTGGAGAGGGTTTGAATATTGAGACAAAATATAAAAGAGAAGAGAAGAGAGGAGAGCGGAGGCTCTCTTGCAGTCCGAGCTTTTGTAACCTCTGTACCAACATTCTTATTAATACAAAGAGCATTTTTTCCTGCATATAATTCTTAGTGTGTTTATGAATGAATGTCTTTATGTGTTGATGCTTATGTTGTATATGTATGTGATAGGTTCCATCTGAAGATGATAGATAGAATTCTCTATCTATCTGTGAGTTTATTTGATTTTTAGTCTGGGTTCTTTGTGGTTTCATGCAAGAGGTTGCATGACAGAGTACTAAGGACTCTGAAGGCCAGTGCATGAGTTCACTTCTGAGTTCTGCAAAATTCAGGCAAATATGTGCCAAGAGGGTGCACCAGAGGAAGTCTTAGACTTGGGGATAAGCCTGAAGGTTGTTGAACACCTTGGAGGTGAGACTATGCAGAGGAGGGCAGAGAGAGAGAGAGAGAGAGAGAGAGATAAGACAGAATCACTGAAGGTTTTGTAGAAGCTCTGCCAGGAGGGCATCGAGAGAGTGCATAGAGTGCACGAGAGAGAAATCTCTTTTGAGTTCTGAGATAAGGGAAGTGTCAAGGGAAGACACTCACAGGGTTACTGAAAACCCTGTAGTCTCAACAAGGCATGATTGAGTAGGAATTTGTAGAAGAGGGAACTTCCATCCCTTCAAGGAGAGAAAGGTCCAGAGACCATTGAGGTCTGAGTAGTTGAAGCTCAAGGAGGACAAATACATGTGTAAGGAGTGCATTAGTCCAACACTCGAGTGAAGTGTTGATAGACAGTCGTCTGAAGGCTCTTTAAGCACAAAAAGTGAGTGCAACAAGAATATGTTTCAAGTCTGAATCTCAGGAGGTCGAGCACAGGAGTGGGATCCAAGAGAGGACTTGCTCTAAGTCTCGAAGCTCAGGAGGGAAAACGTCCCAAGAACATAGGTGAGACCAAGGTTGCAGGGCTTGTAGGAAGGAGAAAGAATGAAGGTCGAGACCTTTGATACTTAAAAAATATTCCAAGTGAGGAAGAAATCGCAAGCTCAGGAGGAAGGAGCACAACTACCATCAGATCAGCGGAAGACATTAGATCTGGATCATTGAACTTCATGTCCAGACGCATAGAAGAGTGCGCAAGGAGGAAACAAGTCTGAACCATTAGATTTGAGTGCACAGACTAATAGGCGTTGGATTTGGGAGAAGGTGCACAAGGTTTAACCCTCGTATACGAAGAGGAGAAAAGGCCCATCAAAGTCTCGAAAAGATCAGGAGCATCCACCGTTGGAAGGACATGTGGCGGAGATCCATGTATTTCATGGAATCGGGTATCGAAAGGAAAAAGGGAGGAGTCTTTTTCCTTCGCAACCTACAAAGTCCTGAAAAGCATCAGAGCCTTCCATCTTGGAGGATAGGTGGCAAAGATCTGGAAGCCGTTGGGGTTTCAGAACATAAGTGCACAAGAGTGGTGAGGAGTGAGGACTCACGATCGTCAAAATCGCAAAATCATTTTAGCCGTCGGATCTGGAGTGATAGGTGTCGGAGATCCACACCCATCGGAGATTTGGGCACCGGGAAATTAGAGGGGAAGACTTTCGCAGACTCACGAAAGGAGATTCTATGAAATAATTAGGGGTGTCCACTTCAGAGGATGTCTGGCAGAGATCTCAAATCCATCAGGGATTCAATCGCCGAGGGTTTGGAGGTGAAGACCCCACCAGAATCCCAAAAGGAAGAAGACCAGGATTCAATCTAAACCGTTGATCGAGGAGGAGGATCTGGACCATAGACTCAGATGGTATCGGGTCTTCGGGTTTCAGGGATTTGAAAAGGAAAGGAGGAAAGGCATTGCATCCCAATTCCCTGAATCGCAAAAGCCAAAGGACGTGGAGGAATAGCCCTAGGTCATAGGACTGAGTCACATGGAGAAAGCTTAAGGGAGGAGCCAAAGAGTCGTTCGTCCCTTTTCGGGGTTCAAAAATGGAAGGATCTAGGAACACTTGTAAGTGAAATTGTGAAATCGCGAAATGTGATAGTCCACAGGGTTGTGGTCACGTGAACGAGAGCCAAGGGAGGATCTAGACTCCATTTCGGAGTTCTACAGTTCAGAGGAGAAGAGTCGGGGCACTTGCAATTGAAACCTGGGAATCCTGATTCATGAAAGGCGCCTCTTGGTGTGGTATGAGGTCATAACATCATGGTCACATGGAAGTGAAGCTCTCACCTTGTACATGTTCGCGTAGGTGGGGTTTTCTGAAGGACCTGTGGATTTGTTCAAGGGTTCCAGCAGGGAACTAAAAGAGTCACTTCGGCTCAAAGGGAAGTGTATGAACGATCCTTGATCGGGAGGTTAGCAGACCCTGCCGATGTAGAATTAGGGGGGGTCTGCGTCAAGTGGTATCAGAGCCACTTTTTGTTTGTAGATAGCAGGCAAAGGGAGGCGCGTAAGTAAGAAGAAGAATATAGAGTGTTGATGCTCTGTAAATGTTGTTTCAAGGTCTGCAGCAAATGGTAGACAACCAGGTGGGCTGAGCCAGAAGAACCAATCGCATTCTTGAGGGAAGGAAATGGCTATTGGAGGCCATGAACATGGTCCAAGAAGATACCACAAGTAGAAAAGAAAGGTTGAGATAGATAAAGAGTTCAGTGAGATAAGGGAGATAATGGAACAACTTTCATTTTAAATGCAATAGAGTGAAAGAGCACGATGGGTATATGAATGGCCCATGAAAACAAAGGTAAAATTGTCGATTCAAAAATTATTGGCCAAAGAACAATGAAGGTTGATAAGAGGATGGTTGAGGCATGCTAAAGACCTCAACGAACTGGAGGAGGAAGTGGTTGATGTGTGTGAACCAGAAACTGGGAGAAATCTTAGTAATGAGGATGAGGATAAGAGGAGATCAGTCGATCCCATAAACTACCAGGTGGGTAGTGAAGAAGAAAGTCCAGATTTCCAGTTGGGTAAGGGACGTGATATGAGACTATGTGAGGGTCTCATGAACTTAGTGATGAGTTCAGATCAATGAGGAGTGTTGATGGAGATGGGATTGTTGGAGGATCTCATAGACTTCTAGGAGAGAGGAGAAGAAATCCCATGTTGCCAGGTGGGTAAGGGAGAGCAAGTGGGACTGTTTAACAGTCTCATGAAATTAGAGGTGAGTTTAGATCAACGAGAGGAGCTGACAGAGAAGAATTAGAGGAATCTTCTGATCATTGGAGGAATTCGGATATTCCTACCAAGCATCCAAGACAAGGTTAGGGAAGATGTTGTGGGCACAACAATAGAAGGACAACCAACAGAGACTGTCAAAGAGAAAGAAGAAATGGAGAAGACGTCAAAATCTGCCCCAGCAAAAGAGGAACATGCATATAAGATGTTCACTCCATGGGAGAAGGAGTTAGAGATGTTGGAGGATTGGTTGAACCATCTAGAGCCAGTAGATGACTGCCATGAGCAGACAATCATGCATATTTTGGGAGAAGAGCATTCAGAGAAATTGCTCGAAAATTTCAATCGGGGAGCTAAACAGATGATGACCGCAATACCGAGGTCTGCAACAGAAGATGATGTAGAATTCCAGTTTGAAGAGAAGCTGGAAGAAGATGGAGTTGAACCAGCCACAAAAAAGCTGTCAAAAGGAGAAGTTGAGCAACATCTCAGTGATAAGTCTACAAAACTGAATTTTACGGCAGAGTGGCAAGTCAAGGCCACAGTAGATGGAGAAAATCACATGGGGGATCGATATGATCTACCCACTTGCAGGGAAGAAGTACAGTTGAGGAGACTGCAAAGGAAGATCCAGCCAGTGGATCAGTTGGACGAGGTAATTGAGAATATAAGAAGGCTAATGTTGAGGTCAGCAGCAGGATCTATCAGAAAGGGGCTGAACAGAAGAGAGCTTGCAATAGCAGTAGGGAAGAAGAAGCAGTAGGAGCAAAGAAGTAGAGCAGATGGACAACTCCAAAGAACAGTTTGGGATCCAGGTGGCTTTCAACAACAGAGCTGGGACTCTCATGAGAAGGAGCTCATAATTTTTTCACAGCAGTGGAGTATGATGCAGGAGCATCACTCCAACCCAGCTACATGTCGGCTAGACAGCACACTTAACATGCATTCAAGGAGAAGAGAGGCACCAACCCTCTCGATTTCAAAATTCAAATTAAAATTAAATGATTTTAAGGATTGTAAAGTCAAATCCATGCTTGTACGCAGGTTGTAATTAGTGTCACCTTAAATGGTTGTAAGGCTATATATCTAGATCCGATTTGGACTAGACAGCCATTGAATATCCATTAAATGTAATCTATGAGAGTAGGTGAGATGGAGGGAAGAGATCGAGGAGCCCCTTTCTTGTAAAAATATCTTAGTATCTTATTTTGGAGAGGGTTTGAGNAATGGTTGTAAGGCTATATATCTAGATCCGATTTGGACTAGACAGCCATTGAATATCCATTAAATGTAATCTATGAGAGTAGGTGAGATGGAGGGAAGAGATCGAGGAGCCCCTTTCTTGTAAAAATATCTTAGTATCTTATTTTGGAGAGGGTTTGAATACTGAGACAAAACATAAAAGAGAAGAGAAGAGAGGAGAGTCGAGACTCTGTTGCAGTCTGAGATTTTGTAACCTCTGTACCAACATTCTTATTAATACAAAGAAATTTTTTTCCTGCATATAATTCTTAGTGTGTTTATGAATGAATGTATTTATGTCTTGATGCTTATGTTGTAGATGTATGTGATAGGTTCCATCTACAGGTGATAGATACACTTCTCTATCTATCTGTGAGTTTATTTGATTTTCAGTTTGGTTTCTTTGTGGTGTCATGCAAGAGGTTGCATGATAGAGTACTAAGGACTTTGAAGGCTAGTGCATGAGTTCACTTCTGAGTTCTGCAGAATTCAGGCAAAGACGTGCTAGGAGAGCACACCAGAGGAAGTCTTAGACTTGGGGAGAAGCCTCAAGGTTGTTGAACACCTTGGAGGTGAGACTGTGCAGAGGAGGTCACAGAGAGAGAGAGAGATAAGACAGAATCACTGAAGGTTCTGTAGAGGATATGCCAGGAGGGCATCGAGCGAGTGCATAGAGTGCACGGGAGAGAAATCTCTTTAAAGTTCTGAGATAAGGGAAGTGTCAAGGGAAGACACTCATAGGGTTACTGAACACCTTGTAGGGTCAGCAAGGCATTCTTGAGCAGGAAGTTACAGAAGAGGGCACTTCCATCCCTTTAAGGAGAGAAAGTTCCAGAGACCATTGAGGTTTGAGCACTTGAAGCTCAAGGAGGAAAATGACATGTGTGAGGAGTGCACTAGGCCATCACTTGAGTGAAGTGTTGATAGACAGTCGTCTGAAGGCTCGTCAAGCACAAGGAGTGAGCACAGGAAGAATTTGTCTCAAGTACGAAGCTCAGGAGGTCAAGCGCAGGAGTGGGAGCTGAGAGAGGACTTACTCTAAGTCCTGAAGCTCAGGAGGGACAACGTCCCAAGAATGTAGGTGAGACCAAGGTTGCAGGGCTTGTAGGAAAGAGAAAGAATGAAGGCCGAGACCTTCGATACTTAGAAAATCTTCCAAGTCAGGAAGAAATCGCAAGCTCAGGAGGAAGGAGCACAACTACCATTAGATCAGCGAGAGACACGAGATCTAGACCATTGAACTTCACATCTAGACGCACAGAAGAGCGTGCAAGTAGGAAACAAGTCTGAACCATTAGATCCGAGCACATGGACTGATAGTCGTCGGATCCAGGAGAAGGTGCATGAGGTTTAACCCTTGTATACAAAGAGGAGAGAAGGTTCGTCAAAGTCTTGAAAAGATCAGGACCGTCCACCATTGGAAAGACACGTGGCGGAGATCCACGTATTTCATGGAATCGAGTATCGAAAGGAAAAAGGGAGGAGTCTTTCGACTTCACAACCCGTGAAGTCCCGAAAAGCATCAGAGCCGTCCATATTGGAGGACAGGTGGCAAAGCTTTGGAAGCTGTCGAGGTTTCCAAACATAGGTGCACAAGAGTGGTGAGAGGACTCGTGATCGCCAAAATTGAGAAACCATCCCAGCTGTTGGATTTGGAGTGACAGGTGTTGGAGATCCACACCCATTGGAGATTTGGGCACCGGGAAATTAAAGGGGAAGACTTCCCTAGACTCGTGAAAGGATATTCCTCGAAAGAGTAAGGGGCGTCCACTTAGGAGGACGTGTGGAAGAGATCTGAAATCCATCAGGGATTTGATCACTAGGGATTTGGAGGTGAAGACCCCACCATAATCCTGAAAGGCAGAAGGCCGAGATTCAATCTAAACCATTGATCGAGGAGGAGGATCTGGACCATAGACTCGGATGGTATTGGGTCTTCGGGTTTCGGGGATTTGAAAAGGAAAGGAGGAAAGGCATTGCATCGTGATTCCATGAATCGTGAAAGCCAAAGGATGCAGAGGAATATCCCTAGGTCGTAGGACCAGGTCACATGGAGAAGGCTTAAGGGAGGAGCCAAAGAGTCGTTAGGCCCTTTTTGGGGTTCGGAGATGGAAGGATCCAGGAACACTTGTAATTGAAATTGTGATATCGCGAAATGTGATAGGCCCTTTGAGGGTTAGCCGGTGATCACAAGGTTGTGGTCATGTGAACGAGAGCCAAGGGAGGATCTAGACTCCATTTTTGAGTTTGGCGGTTTAGAGGAGAAGTGTCGGGGCACTTGCAATTGAAACCCACTAATCTCGATTTGCGAAAGGTGCCTTTTAGTGTGGTCTGAGGTCATAATTCCATGGTCACATGGAAGTGAAGCTCGCACCTTGTGCATGTTCACACAGGTGGGGTTTTCTGAAGGACATGTGGATTTGTTCAAGGGTTCCAGCAGGGAACTAAAAGAGCCGCTTCAGCTCAAAGGGAAGTGTATGAACGATCCTTGACCGGAAGGTTAGCAGACCCTGTCGATGCAGAGGTAGGGGGGTCTGCGTCAAGGACTAACACTTGATAGTGTTTCATTTGACCCTGCTGGAATTCAAATACATGGACTTGTATACACAATACTCTCCTGTGTCAGAAGTATAGACTCCTTGTATTTACTAATTACTCTTACAAAAGATAACTTCAAAGTAAAACACAAAATTGATATTGAGATGCAATGCCTTAGGATTAGCGCAAAGTGGCATATACAGTATGATTACCAATCCATACAAACAAACTCATCTGTATCAATTCTCTCATTTAACATGTGCAACGTACATGCACATATGGATGATATACTCAATGACTATGACACAATGCAATTCAATATTTTGTGCTTGCAGGAAACATATATGACATTATGCATGCAAAACAAGGAATTTCCAAATCACAATTGCATATCAAGTTACATTACACATGGAGTGATGATATTAGTGAAAAAACATGTAACAATTTTGGAGCATATGCATTTCGAAGAAAACAATGTTGAGATGATGCTCGCAAAAGTAATTTTCCATGGATCATAAATTGCAATATTGGATCTCTATGCTACTCCACATGCAACATTCTCCAACATACTAAATGTTCTTTCCAATGCATTAGAGCATTTGCATCTGAACGAAACCATTGTCATTGTAGGAGACTTCAATATTGACATGCTACAAAATAATGCCAAAACAAAAGAATTGGAAAACTACATGTGTAAATACAGTCTCCGCTTTCTTTTGGATAAGATAAACCATGCACAAACACACTTATTGACCATGTATGGTCGAATGTGCCCATTTCTCAATACAACGTATTTATCTTAGACACATACTGGTCTAATCACGATACAATTGGTATTGCACTTGAATTATGAAATATACATCAAACATATTGCAAAATCATATTTCTATGTCTCAACGCATATCTCTCTACCTTGTTGCACAAAACCAAGTTATCCAACTTCTTAGTTTTTCCTGGTTTGTAATTGATTTTGGACACAAAATGTTTTTACACAATTTTTTATATATACACATACATAGATGAAGAAAAAAAAATGGTACATTCTTCTAACACTGTCTATTACTCTATTCCTTTTATTCTAGTTTATTTATTGTATGTACATATTCCTTGTTTTTTCCTTACATATCAACTTACGTTCATGTTCATTTTTTTTATACTTTCCTTCGTTGAAACAAATAGGAAAAATGGACAAGGCAAAGAACTCTTAACCAAAAATGTAGAAGAATACATATAAAGGTGCATGCTTCTACCCGTATTCCATATCCAATTGTTTTTCATTTACTCTATTTATATTTATTCCACTGGTTTGCAACTCTTCTGTATTTTTTCCTTAGATACTACATATCTTCCTGTATATTAACTTATCTTCATGTCAACTGTATTTTCTGTGCCGCTACCTTGAAATAAATAAATTTGTACTCCATCTTTTTTTCATGTGTTCCTACTTAGAAACGTTCCTTCATGTCCATTATATTCTTTGTATTGCTACATTGAAAAAAGAACAGACTAATTGAACACGAGGATGGAGCCTTATGTGCCACAACTGAGAAAGATGGAGTACAATCTTTTAAAAGGTATGGCTACAATGGTTCCACAACAAATACAATGCGTATGCCTAATGCACATCCATATTGAGTATGAACAATATACACATGTTCATAGCCACTATTTCAGAAGTGACATGGTCATGAGCAGTGAACTGTCGCAAACATCACCACATTGACAATGCCGAAGGTAAGGATTCTTAGATTACGCTCTTGCTATGTTTACGAAACAAATATCCTCTCTTATTTATTCTACTATTCTATGGTAAATATGTTTATGTCATTTACACCACATGTTTTTTAGTTCAAAAGAACTATTGACAAGTAGAAGTGAAACCTCCATCATAGTACAAGGTCTAGAGACTAAGAGGTATGGTTACAAAACTCTGATATGCATACGTTATCCAATTTGTGCATATATTTAATCTTGTCATATTTTAGAATATGCTTGCATGTAAGAATGCCAAATCATATATTTTGTCTATTGCTTGTTGAAATAGATATAAACAACATCTCTTTTAACTTGAACGAGGATCTGTTGAGCTCCAGCTATATTTCATGGTTGAGAATGTTTTTCCCATAGTTGATGTGTTTCTATCGTTTGATAATTATAATACTAAGTTTTTTTGTGTGAGGCATACAATTCTTTGCTCCCTCTCTTTTTCCTCTTCTATACTTACCCATTTTTCCCTTTTCTTCTTCCCCTCTATTATCTGTTTCTGGTTCTATACTTAGTCTCATATATATGCTCATGGGTTCCCGAGGTGGCGGAGTGATAAATTCCATATCCATTTATATCTTCACATGACGAGTCTGACCGACCGTCGTTCATTTACAAACTTAGCCAATTTTATGTCCGCGGGTTCCCACGTAGGCGCTATCGAACTCTCATGCACCATGTTTGGGGTATACATATTGCACCCAAAACTTCGGTGATCTACAATTTGACCACAAAATCGTCGAATTCCCAAGCCTCACTCTACCTACGATGACTCCGTCTGAATGCTTGCATATAAAAATGCCAAGTCATATATTTTTTCTATTGCTTGTTGATATATATATAAACAACATCTCTTTTATCTTGAACCAGGGTCGGTTGAGCTCCAGCTATATTCCATGGCTGAGAATTTTTTTCCCATAGTTCATGTGTTTCTATCGCTTGATAATTATCAGACTAACTGTTGTTGTGTGAGGCATACAATTATTTTCTCCCTTTCTTTTTCCTCTTCTATACATACCCTTTTTTCCCTTTTCTTCTTTCCCTCTATTATACGTTTTTGGTTCTATACTTAATCGAATATCTATGCTCGTAGGTTCCTAGGCTGGAGGAGTGAGAAATTCTATATCCATCTATATCTTCACATCATGAGTCTGACCGACCGCCGTTCATTTCCATACTTAGCCAATTTTATGGCTGTGGGTTCCCACGTAGGCGCTATCGAACTCTCATGCCCCATGTTCGGGTATACATCTTGCACCCAAAACTTCAGTGATCTACAATTTGACCCCAGACTCCTCGAACTCACAAGCCTCACTCTACCTACGATGACTTTGTCTGACCACCCTGCATTTCTATACTTAATACCAAGTGTTGTTGTGTGACACATCAAGTTCTTTGCTCCCTTTCTTTTTCCTCTTCTATACTTTCCTGTTTTTCCCTTTTCTTCTTCCCCTCTATTATACGTTTCTAGTTCTATACTTAGTCACATATCTATGCTCACAGGTTCTTGGAGTTGTGGAGTGAGAAATTATATATCCATCTATATCTTCACATCACGATTCCAACTGACCGTTGTCCGTTTCCATGCTTAGCCAATTTTATGGTCGTGAGTTCCCGGCTAGGCCCTATCTAACTCTCATGCCCCATGTTCGGGGTATACATCTTGTAGCCAAAACTTCGGTGATCTAAAATTTGACCCCGGACTCCTCGAATTCACAAGCCTCACTCTACCTACGAGCTTGTTGAAATAGATATAAAAAACATCTCTTTGGACTTGAACCATGGTTTGTTGAGCTCCAACTATATTTCATGGCTGAGAATGTTTTTCCCATAGTTGATGTGTTTCTATCACTTGATAATTATCAGACTAAGTGTTCTTGTGTGACGCATAAATTTCTTTGCTCCCTTTCTTTTTCCTCTTATATAGTTACTGCTTTTTCTCTTTTCTTCTTCCCTTCTGTTACCCGTTTCTTGTTCTATACTTAGTCTCATTTCTATGCTCGCGGGTTCCCGGGTGGCGGACTGAGAAATTCTATATCCATCTATATATTCACATCACAAGTCTGACTAACTGCTATTCATTTCCATACTTAGCCAATTTTATGGTCGCGGGTTCCCGGGTAGGCGTTATCAAACTCTCATGCCCCATGTTCGGAGTATACATATTGCACCCAAAAATTGGGTGATCTACAATTTGACCCCGGACTATTCAAATTCACAAGCCTCACTCTACCTACGATGACTCTGTCTGATCGCCCCACCTTTTCATACTTAGTCAATTCTTCAAAGTTTCGTGGGTTCATGGACTCCCAAGTTCACAAAAGTTTCAAAGCATTTTTCACTCCCCTCTATCCTTGCCACCTTCACCCCTTCCCAATGCACATTAATTATGATTTTACTAGTGACAACTCACCTAAATTGTTTGAAAATATTGTCATTAATAAATGGAAAGCTCGAGGACATCTCCCATTAAAATTCATTAATGGGAGAATATTATGGAATCTGATGAATTTTTTTGTGTCAATCTTTAATTGGAAAAAAAATGTTGGTTATTTTAGTTTTTTTAAGTCATCATCATAGAAAGAATGCAATATTGTGCTAGCCCACTATCATATACAAAGGTTTTAACATGATTCCCCTCTTTAGTATTGTGCATATATTACATATTGGCATATTTGAGAATATTCTTGCATATGAAAATGTTAATCCACCCTTCAAAATTGAACATGGTTTGCATTTGGGCCACAAAAAATACGAATAAAATAAAATAATATGAACAGTGTTTAAGTAAATATAAACAAATTATCTTTTAACTTGAACCTGGTTTTGTCGAGCTCTAGGTATATCACATAACATGATTTTTTTCCCCATAGTTAATGTTTATGGCCGCGAGTTCCCAGATTGGCGCCATCGAACTGTCATGTCCCTTGTTCTGTGATATACATCTTGCACCCAAAACTTTTGTTTTCTACAATTCGACCTCGGACTCCTCGAACTCGCAAGATTCACTCTACCTATGATGAGTCTGTCTGGGTACTTCTAAATGCCCCACCTTTTCATACTTAGTCAATTTCCCCACCACCTTCACACACTTTCCCAATGCAAATTGATTACGCTTTTATTAGTGACCATTCACCACATAGGTTCGAAAAGATTGGCATTAATGAGCAAAAATATCGAGGACATCTCCCATTAAAATGCATTAAACCAAGATTTATGGGAGATTATATTACCATCCTCTAGTGTTCATTCTAAATACCATCACACAATTACTGTCACATGTATGAATATAAACAAATCTTCCTGAAAACATTAGCTTTTCTCACATGCACCCCATTTGCCTAAACCGAGCGATATTTGGATCCATCAATTAAACCTCCCTATTATCGAATTGGTAGAGGTCAATATTATGGCATCTAATTTATTTATTTTTGTGTGGATCTTGCGCTTGGAAATTTTTTTATTTACTTTAGTTTTTTTAAGGGATTATACCCCACCTTTCCATACTTAGTTGATTCTTTACCTCATGTTGTCACAGATTCGCGGGTTCTCAGTCTCCCAGGTTCACAAAATTTTCGAAGCAATTTTCACTCCCATCCATCCCTGCCACCTTTGCATGCTTCCCAATGCACATTAATTATGACTTTATTAGTGAAAACTCACTAGACACATCTAAAATATTGGCATTAATAGGTGAAAAGGTCAAGGACATCTCCCATTAAAACGCATTAAACCAATATTTACAGGAGATTATGTTATGATGCTCCAGCATTCATTTTAAATACTATCAGGAGCAAAGGAATGCTATCATCACCTTATGGTTGCAGCACGAAAATATTTCTATGGATATACCCTAAATATTTTCGGGCGCGAGGACTAGATTTTTCAGTGGTCCAGAGCTTATGACTACTACTCGTCCCCTTCTCTCCAGAAGGAAGTTATCTGGACATCTGGAATTGCACGAGTAGGTTGCGTCCCAGAAAGTTTTGACTGTAAGGAGTCGGTCATCTGCTGCACCGAAAACTATAATCCAAACCAACGGATTATCTAGTTGTGGGACCATTCCCAAGTCTCCTTATCGCCTCAAGTATTTTGAAAGATGTTAAGACTTCCTGAACCAACGCCTACTTTCAAGGGCGAGAATCGCAGAGAGTTCTTAAAGAAGCATTATAATGAATTGGACCTATTGCCGGAGTTTTTAGAGAACCCAGTGGCCGGTCCTAGGGACATGACCAGATTATAGGTTAGTGCATTTAATAACCCTTTCTGGGAAATTGCATGGATTTTTACGAGGATAACAGGACAAGAAATTACAGCCAACATCTCTCAGATGATTTTATATATTTTATATTTTACGGTGAAGTAACAAGTCATATTCCATTGGGGAAAGTTGATTTCCATTGAAATCTCTTCCCAGTTATTGCAATACACAAGGCATAAGAAATTCTTGATGTCATCTTATTTAATTTTCATGGTAGCGCATTGATGTCCATTCCCTGGATTATCTATGTGTAAGAAGGTAAACTGCGAATTTGACCTAGTAACCTTCTAGTACCAGATATTATGGAGACACAACACCTCCCATCATTTTTATGAACTCTTTAATGATTTTGTTTCAGTTTTTAAAGGATCGATATTTGGAAAGTATTTTCCCCGATTTTCTAACTAGGAGAGCAAGTTCTTGGATAGGAAGGGCACACTAGAAGAAATGGAGAACTATAATGTTATAAGGATTTTTGGATCCAAACAAAATCCCTGATTCCTTCCATGTCACATATCTGGTACAATGTTTTTTACTAAAATAGCAAGGCAGTACACCTACTGGTTGCATTTTTTCAATGAAAAGAGAAAAAGGAAATCAATCCCTCTGCCTTGGAAAGTCAGGGATTTCATAGTCAGGAATATGAACAAGATTGACATTTTTGCGGGCCACTTCCACATCTTCAATTTGAAATGTGATGAAAAAGTAAAAGGGTTCGACCCTGATGGTATTTTTGTAGAATACCTATTGGCTGTCGGTTTCAACAGTTCTTTCAATGACACTATCCTGAATGAAGATGAAGATAACGCCTCAAGAATTCCTTCTCTTGACACCGAAAAGATGGAGACAATACTCAACACCAATGATTCGTACAAGCATAAATGAAAAGGCCTGGGTGAGAAAAGTGTCCAATCCTCGACCGCCACACCTAAGACTACAACATCTTGGAGAAGCACTCCAATGACATACCCAAGAAAGAAAGTCACACATAGTTCTTTAGGTGGAGGAGGAGATAAGAACCCTCCTTCCAGAAAAATTGAAATTTCTCACAAACTTTCGGCGAGCAAAAAATGAAAAACAATAGTGCAAGAACAGGAGGGACCAAGGGGAGAAATTGATATCCACGATCAGTCCCTCGAAGATATGGAACTAGAAATTGACATTAACAAAATGTTCCTCGACGATGACCATCTAGAGAATACTGCTCCACAGAATCCTGAGATGGAAATAATTGGGACCGATACCTTAGACGAAGAAGAGTCTTTTGCATTTCAGAGTGTCGTTTTTGACAGCAAATCCAAAAAATTGGTTATTGAAAAGAGAGATGTAAAGAATAAGAAAGGGAAATCTTATTCAGATATGAACCTGTGGAACATGTGTCCTTCCCAAATATCTCAGATACACCAAGCAACTGGAGATGCTCTAGACAACTCTATTAGCGTCCTTGAAGTGGAGAACGTCAGGTTAAATGAGTGAATCAAAGAATTGGAGGGAGATCCAATGCCTCTTCCACTGTTTGCTACTCCTTTGGCAATGATCGGGCCCACCACACCTGTGACAAAGTTAAAAGGATCAGCAAGCCTTCTCACATCATCCTGAGCCTATGTGGAAAATAATATAAATATAAGAATGAAATTAATAACAAAATCTTGGGAGATGTTAAAGAGCATGGTCTCTTTTGGAACAAGAGCACATGCTTTTGATGAGTATCTGCAAGCAGATCTCAAGAACAAGATAGGTTTCTACCTCAATGCAGTTGTACCATTTGGTGTTAAATTTACTGGTGTGACTGAATTCAGAAGAAGAGAGGAGGATCTCCCTTCCCAAGATCAAATAAACCAATTAAACTCATGATGGAAAGAAAAGGTAAAAAACCTTAATAGTATCATTCAAGCATGTAGCCAAGCCATATCTAGAAGAGACAAACTATTTAAGAGGCTAACTGAGATAGATCTAGGTGGAAGCATCAATGAAGTCCAAGACCCAAAATTGATATTCAAATCATTGTTTTTAACCAAGCAAGCATTTGATGATCAAGTTCAGATCTATAAAAGACTGCCATTTGAAAATTTCTATGGCATTTTTGAATATGGTGAAGATGACGTGAAAAACTATCTAGTTGGTTATTCGATTAAAAACAAAGATATTCAAGAAGCATTGCACAACCTCTCTATTGATCTAAGGGACTTGGAAAGTGAATTATTCAATATAAAAATCCAGCATGAAATCAACGTGGCGCCTATGAGGAGCTACATCGAAGAGTAGTTCAAAAAGGTTGCTAACAAGATTACCAATGAAGGGAAAATGATTCTTCACACGGTTCCCATAACCACCAAGGAAGGCCATAAAAGGACATCAGTGAGCAAATGACAAGGCATGGGACACCATCATAGTAAGTTGATACTGCTCACGTTCTTATGTCTTTGTCGATGTCTTCATCGAGTTACTCTATCTCTTTAAATACAAAGCTTTAACCGAGGACTGACAATTTTCTCTTTCTTCTTGCTAGGTCTTGTTGTTTTCCATCGCCGACTTGCTTCTTTCTACAAGATTTATTCTTGTACATATTTTCTTTGTAGTCCATGGGAGCCCCAATCCCAGTCATTATGGCAAACACATTTAAATTTCACAGAATATGTACTGAACTATATATTTTTTACAAATTCCAAGATGACTATTTTGGGAAATATTCTCAAATGTATTTTGTAACCCGGTTTATCTGAATATAAAATATTTGAGGTTGCTCTATGGTGATTTTCAATGTTTAGTGTTGTTTTTTGAATTTTGAATTTTTTTTAAATTAACTCATTTCCCTATACATGTTGGGGTCATGTTCTTGTTTAATATTGTGCATATATTGCAGCTTCTTATATTTCAAAATATGCTTCCATATACAAAATGTTGAGTCATATATTTTTTCTCTATTTCTTATGGGTTTGAGCAAAATTTGCGAGCCGAAAACACCCTTCAAATTGGAACATGGTTTAAATTTGGACAACAAATAATCTATTAAGATACATTAATATGAATACATTTGAAATAAATATAATCAAAATCTCTTGATACTTGAACTTGACTTTCTCGAGCCCTTGAATTGGTCGCAGGTTCCCAAGTTAGCGGACTGACAGATCCTCATCTCCATCTATATCGTCACATCATAAGCCCAACCGACCGCCGTCCATTTCAACACTTAGCCAATTATCTCACCACAGGGTCCCGTCTTAGCGCTATAGAATTCTTATGCCCCATGTTCTGTGATATACATCTTACACCCAACACTTCTGTGATATACATTTTGCACCCAACACTTATGTGATTTACAATTCGATCCTGGACTCCTGGAACTCGCAAGCTTCACTAATCTGGGTTCAAAAAAGTTTCAAACCATTTATCTCTCCCTTCAATCCCTGCCACATTCTCATCCTTCCCAATGCACATTCATTATGTTTTTACTACCGACAACTTAGCACAGAGGTTTCCTTATTTGCATTAATAAGAAAAAACCACATTCAACCTTGATTTATGGGGGTCCGACTAACCGTCGTTTCTTTTCATACCTAGCCAATTCTATCGCCACCGGTTCCCGGGTTGGCGCAATCAAACTCTCATTCCCTATGTTCCGTGATATACATATTGCACCCAAAACTTTCGTCATCTACAATTCCATACTTAGCCAATTTTATGGTCATCGGTTCTTGTTAAGAACCAAATATCAATATAGCATAGAAAAACCTCAGAATAAGTACTCAATGCCTTGAAAAAGAGATAATTTCAGATAATAAGCCTCTTTGAGAGGGAAACCTCCTTTTACCCCACATAAATGTTCAAGTACAAGATGATTCCAAATGAAAATGTCTCCTTGGTATATATAGGAGACTAGGAGGTATAATTACAACTAATGGAATAAAGCCGAC
>JASDQU010205531.1:36586-49963 GCA_032191745.1 Picea mariana
ACACAAAATAACATTCATTCAATCACACATGAAATGAACACAGTCCAAGGATTTGGTACAATTTCTGTCTGTTCTATTCATTCATGAAAAACAAAATACATAGGGTTTCTTCTACTCTACTCTACTCTACTGATCTCTCTATTCTGTCTCTCTCTGTCTATCTGTTACAATACAACAATGAAAAAATTATATCCAAGGACTAGCTCCACAAGCTCTCTCGTCCTGTTCTGAAATATATCATTTCAAATTTAAAGCTATTACCTACTTTGTCCTATTACAATAACTACCATAATTGGTTTCTCTGTGGTTTTCTCCTTCAACACTTTGAAAACTTTTTCAACTTATTCCTTCCAACTGAAGGACTTATGTTTCTTCTTCACAGTGTCCAGCATGGGTGCACATATGCCACTGAAATTCCTGATGATTTTTCTATAAAATCTTGCTAACCCATGAAAAATTATTACCACAAATATGTTGCTCAGTGATGACCATTCTCTGATCACTCTCACTTTTTCTGTGTCCATCTTCAACTCGTTTGAAGAGATTATGAAACCCAAATATATAATCTTCTTCTTCATAAAAGAACTCTTCTTTAGATTTATCAACAATTTATCTTGCTGCAACCTTTCCATCACTAATTTCAAATGTCTTAAGTGTTCTTCCTTTGTCTTGCTGAAGATTAGTATGTCATCCAGATATACTATGACAAATTTTCCTATGAAGTCTTTCAACACTTAATTCATTAACCTCACAAATATGCTTGGTRCATTTTTCAACCCAAACGACATGACCATCCATTCAAACAATCCTTCATTTGTCTTAAATGTTKTTTTCCATTCATCTCCCTCTCTCATCYTTATTTGATGATATTCKCTCCTCAAGTCTATCTTGGAAAAATAGCTCRCTCCACTCAAACAGTCCATCAAATCATCCATCCTCRGTAAAGGGAATCTGTATCTAATGGTTATATTTTTTATGGCTCAAGAATCTGTACACATCCTSCATCCTCCATCTTTCTTTGGACTTARTAYAGTCGGTACTGCACATGGGCTTAGGTTTTACCTGACTAACCCTTTACCCAACAACTCCTAGACTTGATTTTTGACCTCCTCATTCTCTCTAGGTGTCAACCTATAAGCTTCTTTGTTTGGAAAAMTAKCTCYTGGAATAAGGTCAATATGATGGATTGTACTCCTGATGGGTGGAAATGAGTGTGGTAACTCACCCACGACTATATCAAMAAAWWWTTCTAACAGTTATTGGATCTCTATAGGAAAATATTCTACAAAAGTATTTGTAAGGATAAATCTAGGCTTCCTCACTACAATCCTTYTTGACTTCTTTTAAGAGCTCCTTCCCACTCATGAGAAGTATGCTTGAACTAGATTCTTTCTTTTGTTCTTTATCTTCTATGGGTAACAACATATGTGTTCTACCATTCTTTTCTAGGGTATAGGCATTCATCCATCCATCATGAATAAACTTTCAGTCATACTGCCATGACATCCCCAATAAAATATGAAAGACATCCATAGGTATTAAATCACATAATATTTCATCTTTGTAACTTCCTATTTTAAATTCAACTTGGTACTATTGACTTACCATGACTTGATGTCCTTTCTGCAACCACGATACCTTGCATGGCTTTGTATGTGAAGTTGTCTTCAATTCCAGCTTCTCCACCATCTCTTTGGATACTAGATTGTCAGTGCTCCCACTGTCTATGATCACCTTGCAAACTCTGTCTTTCGACTTGCAAGCAGTTCTGAATAATCTTGTTTGTTGAACTGGTTCCTCTGGTTCCTTTTCTGGTTTAAGAAGAATTTTCCTCATCATGAGTTTTCTTCCTCCTTCTGCTTCTTTTGCTTCCACATGCTTCTGTGCTTTGACAATGTGTGCTTCTCTGCCTTCTCTCTTTTTGTCGGGATATTTCCAAGATTTATGTCCTTCTTTTCCACGTGTGTAGCATTTAACTACGCCTCCTCTGGCTCTTCCTCTTCCTCTACCTATGGAGAAATAACTTCTTCCTCCATGCTGTCCTTCTTTAGAACTTCCACCCTTCTCATGGTGACTATGTTGTTTGTCAGCTTCAAGCTTCAACTTCTGGAACTTCTCTCTGCTGGTTCCCTTGCCTCTACTTGAATTTCCTCCTCTACTTCGTTGGATTTGCTTCCTAGAAAATTATTCTTCAGCCTTCGAGGTTTCTTGATAGGAATCCTCGACTTTAATAACCAACATCATGCTGATATCCTCTTGTATTTCATATCTTATCTTCATTCTCTTTCTATCCAGCTATGATGTTTAGTCGGTAAAATTCCTTAGTGTACTCCTTCACTGATAAACCCCTTTGTTTCAGGTTCTACAATATTTTGTAAAGGTTTATTTGGTAATCCTTCGGGATAAATTTGGCCTTCAACTTGGCTACCATCCTATCCCAGTTTTTAATTGTATGCTTACCATTTCTCCTACATTCTTCTTGAAGTTCATCCCACCATAACGTTGCATGACCTTTCATTCTTGTCACTGCATGATTCACCATATTTTATTCTTCGATATCTTCATAATCAAATTATTTGTCCATAGCACGTAGCTAGTCTAACAATTCTTTGACTTCCAAATTGCCTTCGTACATAGGTACCTCTATTCTCGCTATGTCTCCTATCTTTGAAATAACTTTTATTAAGCGATCTTGTGCACCATCCTCTGCTACATTTTATTCGACCTCTTCTTCTTCTTCACTCTTAGCTTCACTGACATCACTAGCATTTGGTGCTCTTCTCTGTGTTGTCTCCATGGTGTCCAATCTCATTCGGAGTCACCTCATTTCTTCTTCCATTTCTGCATTTTCTATGCGCCTTCTGGGTGGCATGATTTCATTGTGTCACCTACAAACATAAATAAAATTTCTTTGATACCACAAATGATATCAACTTTTCTCATTTATCCTTTTGACTATTGTCTACAAACAAATTTAAAATCTACTTTGATACCACCTGATGCAGACCCCCTACCTCGGAAGGGTCTGCTGACCTCCCGTTCGTTGGATCATTCTAAATCTCTGAGCTAAAGCATCTCTTTCGAGTGCCCACTGGAACCTCTACTGAACAAATCCATAGTTCCAAATGCAAAATTCATCTTGTGCGTACAAGCACCAGATGTGAGCTTCACCTCTATATGACCACGGGCAGTGACTGCATGCCTATACAAAAGGTGCGTCATGATTTTGCGTGTCGGGACTTTATGAGTGGGCCAACCTTGACTCCCCGACTACCGAAACTATGAAAAAATATTAATGAATACTAGCTCCTCCCTTAGCCTTAGTCTATGTGACCATTCACCATGACTTAGGGCTCAACTCTCAAGCATGTCGGGATTTCACGTATCGGGGGTTTGCAATGTAGCTTGTCTCCCTTCACTCGATACCCAAGATGTCGATATTCCTTTGTCACAGATCAATAGCTTGGATATTTTCTCAAGTTCGCAAGTTCACACTTCGTGAAAAGTGTTATCTCTTCTGAGCTTCTATCCTTGAAAGTATTCGACCTCCCATGCACACCTTGTGTTCTAAGGATTTCGAATAACTCATTTCGAAGGATTTTCTTGAGAAGAAAATGCTTCTCTCCCACCTGGCATTCTTCTGCGCTAGTTCCTCAAAGCTTGTTGGATTCAATACGTTGTGCACACCTTGCACCTAATCTGAGTTTTTCTAATTCTCTCTGAACTCCTATGAGTCAATTCGAGACTCAGTCGACACACTCCTTGCATTCGAGATGCACACCTTGCATACGAGTATAAGTCAAGAAACGTTTGAAACCCAACCAACTTTGTCACGAACTCATACAATTAATCTCTCGAACAATCATACATCAACGAACTGGAATAAATCATACACACAGAATAACATTCATTCAATCACACATGAAATGAACACAGTCCAAGTATTTGGGGCAATTTCTGTCTGTTCTATTTATTCATGAAAAACAAAATACATAGGGTTTCTGCTACTCTACTCTGCTCTATTGATCTCTCTATTTTGTATATCTCTGTCTATCTGTTACAATACAACAATGAAAAAAATCTATCCAAGGACTGGCTCCACGAGCTCTCTCGTCCTGTTCTGAAATCTATCTTTTCAAATTCAAAGCTATTACCTACTTTGTCCTATTAAAATAACTACCAATTATTTCGAGATAGATTCAACACTCCATATCTGCAATTTCTTACAGTCCTTCAAGACTTTACAAACAAGTTACATTTTTAAAATGTTGTTATAAAAATATCTCAACAACCAATTTAATTCTTAGTTAAATGCTTGATTTGAAATTCTTCCATTACTGAGATGTCATTTGTCTGCCTCCACGCGTGAATTGTTGACTTTGAAGGCTATGCTCCTGCATCATACTTCTCTGGTTAAATTTTTTCATGGACTCTTGTCCATGAGCTCTTGCACTATTATTCCATGCTTCAAAATATCAGGTTTTGTGACCCAAATTGCATCTTCCATTGGATGATCTTTCCACTTCACTAAGTATTCATGATATGTCTTCCTCCTGGTTTTCTTTCCATCCCTCTGTTCAATGATTTTCTCCATGTGATTTTTTTCTGCTGTGGGTAATTGTTCTTCCCACTAGATTTCTTTCTGATCATATGATTCTTCTATTTCATCTCTCCTGTAAGGACACATGTCTGCAACATTGAATATTGGTGATATCCCAACAATGTTTGGCAACTCAATCTCATAAGCATTGGCTGTGAATTTTCTGAGAATCATGCATGGTCCTATCTTCTTCATCTTCAATTTGTTATACGTTCCCCTTGGAAACCTCTCTTTTATCAAATGAGATAAAACTTCATCTCCAACTTTGAATTGAACTTCTCTTCTCTTTTGATCAACTCTTCTCTTGTATTTTTGGTTTCTGTCCTGTAGCTGTTCTCTGACCCTGTCATGGAGTTTCTACATTTCTGTTTCAAAATCCTCTGCTCCAGCACTTCTAAACTCATCTTGACTCAAATATATCAACTCTGTAATCCCTCTTGGCTATATACCATACACAATTTCAAATGTACTTTTTCTTGTTCTCCTATTCATTGAATTGTTGAATGAAAATTCTGCCTGTGCCAGAATTTAATCCCATTATCAACCTTTCTCAGTGACTAAAATTCTCAATACATTTCCTAGACTTCTTTTTACTACTTCATTCTATCCATCTTTCTGAGGGTGATATGATGAACTAAAGGACAAGTTCGTCCCCAGCCTCTTCCATACATTCCTCCAAAAGTGTCCTACAAATTTGGTGTCCCTGTCTGAAACTATGCTCCTCAGAAATCCATGTAGTCTTACTACTTGTTTGGAAAAAAAATTGGCAGTGTGTGTGGCATCGCTTGTCTTCTGGAATGGTATGAAATGTGCCATTTTTTAGAATCTGTCTACCACAAAAAATATGGAATCGCTCCCTTTTTGAGTTCTAGGCAATCCCAAAAAAAAATCCATACTGATTGCATCCCACGACCTCTATGGAATTGGTAATGGCTGATACAAACGAGTGTTATGTTGTCTTCCTTTTTCATACTGACAAATTATGCATTTTTTCACAAACTTCTTCACCTCTTCTCTCATGCTCGACCAATAATACGAATTATTCAGCTGTGCAAATGTCTTATCGTGACCAAAGTGTCCAAATAAACCTCCACTATGTTTCTCTTTTAGTAGGTTGTCTCTCATTGAGCACTTCAAAATGCATAATTAGCTCCCCTTGAATAGTAATCCATCCTAGATCAAATATTCAATCCATGGGCTTCTATCTCCCAATAAAGGATTCTTGCATGCCTCATAAGCTTCTTTGAAATCTGCATCTTCTTTATACATCTTCTTGATGTGTTCAAACCCCAAGGTCTCCACTTGGAATTCATGTACAATCAAAATTCTTCTGCTCAAAGCATCTGCGACTTTGTTAGCAGTTCCAATAATGTGTTTGATAACAAAGGTAAATTTTTGCATAAATTCTACCCATTTTGCATGTTTCTAATTCAACTTTTCTTGCCTAGTAATAAATTGCAAAGCATGATTATCACTGTACAAGACAAATTCTTTAGGAATTAGATAATGCCTCCATTTTTTCAATGCTTGAATCACTGCATAAAATTCGTTGTCATACGTGGAATACTTTTTCTTGGCTTCATTCATTTTCTCACTGAAATAAGCAACTGGATTATTGTGCTTACTCAACACTTCTCTAATAGCTAATCCACTTGCATCACATCTCACTTGAAACATTTTTCCAAAATATGGTAAGACCAAAATTGGTTTTGTGATTTTCTCCTTCACCACATTGAAATTTTTTTCATCTTCTTCTGTCCAACTAAAGGAATTGTGTTTCTTCTTCACTGTGTCCAACATGGGTGCACATATGCCACTGAAATTCCTGATGATTTTTTTATAAAATATTGTGAACCCATGAAAACTTCTTACCACAAATATGTTGCTCAACGAAGACCATTCTCTGATCACTCTCACTTTTTCTTGGTCCATCTTCAACCCATTTGAAGAGATTATGAAACCCAAATATATAATCTCCTTCTTCATAAAAGAACTGTTCTTCAAATTTATCAACAATTTCTCTTGCTACAACGTTTCCATCACTAATTCCAAATGTCTTAAGTGTTCTTCCTTTGTCTTGCTGAAGATTAGTATGCCATCCAGATATACTATGAAAAATTTTCCTATGACATCTTTCAACACTTCATTCATTAACCTCATAAATGTGCTTGGTGCATTTGTCAACCCAAACGACATGACAAGCCATTCAAACAATCCTTCATTTGTCTTAAATGTTGTTTTACATTTATCTCCCTCTCTCATCCTTATTTGATGATATCCACTCTTCAAGTTTATCTTGGAAAAATAGCTCGCTCCACTCAAACAGTCCATCAAATCATCCATCCTCGGTAAAGGGAATCTGTATATAATGGTTATCTTGTTGATGTCTCGGGAATCTATACACATCCTCCATCCTCCATCCTCCATATTTCTTTGGACTTAATATAGTCAATACTGCACATGGGATTAGGCTTTCCCTGACTAACCCTTTATCCAACAACTCCTGGACTTGATTTGTGACCTCCTCATTCTCTCTAGGTGTCAACCTATAAGCTACTTTTTTTGGAAAACTAGCTCATGGAATAAGGTCAATATGATGGCTTATACTCCTGATGGGTGGCAATGAGTGTGGTAATTCATCTACGACTATATCAACAAATTTTTCTAACAGTTCTTGGATCTCTATGGAAAATCTTCTACATAAGTATTTGTAAGGATAACTCTAGGCTTCCTCACTATAGCAAACCAAATTTCTTTCTCCTTCTTGACTTCTTTTAAGAGCTCCTTCCCCCTTATTAGAAGTATGCTTGAACTAGCTTCTTTATTTTTCTCTTTATCTTCTATGGGTAGAAAAATATGCGTTCTACCATTGTTTTCTAGGGTATAGGTATTATTCCTTCCATCATGAATAACATTTCAGTCATACTTCCACGGTCTCCCCAATAAAATATGAAAGACATCCATAGGTATTACATCACGTCATATTTCATCTTTGTAACCTCCTATTTCACCTTGGCACTGTCGACTTACCACGACTTGATGTTATTTCTGCAACCATGATACCTTGTATTGCTTTGGATGTGAAATTGTCTTCAATTCCAACTTCTTCACCATCTCTGTGGATACTAGATTGTTAGTGCTCCCACTTTCTATGATCACCTTGCAAACTCTATCTTTCGACTTGGAAGTAGTTCTGAACAGGCTTGCTCACTGAACTGGTTCCTCTGGTTCCTTTTCTGGTTTAAGAAGAATTTTCCTCATCATGAGGTTTCTTCCTCCTTCTACTACTTCTGATTCCACATGCTTCTATGCTTTGGAAATGTTCACTTCTCCGCCTTCTTGCTTTCTGTAGGGACAATCCCAAGATTTATGTCCTTCTTTTCCATGGGTGTAGCATTTAACTACGCCTCCTATGGCTCTTCCTCTTCCTCTACCTCTGGAAAAAGAAATTCTTCCTCCATGTTGTCCTTCTTTATAACTTCCACCCTTTGCATGGTGACTATGATGTTTGTTAGCTTCAAGCGTCGACTTATTGAACTTCTCTTTGTTGGTTCCCTTGCCTCTGCTTGAATTTCCTCCTTTGCTTTGTTGGATTTGCTTCTTAGTCAATTATTCTTCAGGATTCAAGGTTGCTTGATAGGAATCCTCAAATTTACTAACTGACATCATGATGATCTCCTCTTGTATTTCATATCTCATCCCATTGATATATATGGTTGTCTTCTCATCTTCATTCTTTTTCTGTCCAGCCCTGATGTTCAGTCGGTAAAATTCCTGAGTGTACTCCTTCACTGATAAACCCATCTATTTTAGGTTCTGCAATCTTCTGTAAAGATTTCTTTGGTAATCCTTTGGGATAAATTTTTCCTTCAACTTGGCTACCATCCTATCCCATTTTTTAATTTTCTTCTTACCATTTCTCCTGCGTTCGGCTTTCAGTTCATCCTACCATAACGCTGCATGACCTTTCAGTCTTGTCACTGCATGCTTCACCATCTTTTCTTCTTTGATATCTTTGTAATCAATGTATTTTTCCATAGCACGTACCCAATCTAACAGTTCTTCAACTTCAAATCTTCCTTTCTACATAGGTACCTCTATTCTTGCTCTGGCTCCTATCATTGATTTTTTTTTTATTAAGCAATCTTGTGCATCATCCTTTGCTACATTTTTGTTTACTTCTTCTTCTTCTTTTCTCTCAGCTTCAATGACATCACCAACATCTAGTTATCTTCTCTGTGTTGTCTCCATGGAATCCAATCTCATTCGGAGACGCCTCATTTCTTCTTCCATTTTTGCATTCTCTTTGCGCCTTCTAGGCGACATAATTTCACTGCATCACCTACAAACATAAATTAAATTTATTTGATACCAAAAATGATATTAACTTTCCTCCTTTATCCTTTTTTCTACTGTCTGCATAGAAATTTAAAATTTTCTCTGATACCACTTGATGTAGACCCTCTACCTCGGTAGAGTTTGCTGACCTCCCAGTCGCTGGATTGTTCTAAATCTCTAAGCTGAAGTAGCTCTTTCGGGTCCCTTCTAGAACCTCTACTAAACAAATACATAGGTCCAATTGAGAAACTTATCCCGTGCATACAAGTACCAGAGGTGAGCTTCACCTCCACATTACCACGGGCCATGACTGCACGCCTATACAAAATTCGCATCGTGATTTCGCGTGTCGTTACTTTATGAGTGGCCCAACCCTAACTCCTTGACTTTCGAAACTATGAAAAGAGCTTAAAGAATGCTAGCTTGTCCCTTAGCCTCCATCCATGTGACCATTCACCATGACCCAGGGCTCAACTCTCAAGCGCGTTGGGATTTCATGTATCAGGGGTTTGTAATGTAGCTTGTCTCCCTTCACTCGATACCTAAGATGTAGATATTCCTTTTTCACAGATCAACGGCTTGAATATTTTCACGAGTTCATGTTTCACGAGTTCTCACAAAATTTCCCTTTGACTCTTCTGCTCTGTGGGTCAACGAAATGTTGATGGGTTGTCACCTGTCTTCTGACGATAGATGGTCCAGATGATTTCAAGACTTCACGTTTCACGATATCCACTTCTCAATTTGATATTCACTTCATCTTTTCTCAAAGTACAAGATCTATTGACAAATGTCTCCTCATAGATCAATGCCTCATAGCTCTTCGGCTCTCCATGCTTCACATGTTTCAAGCCTCAACTTATGCCTTCCTCTAGATATTTCGAGTTGTTGATATGTAACCTCTTGGTTTTAATGGTCCTGATATACTCTGGCTCTCCGTCTCTCTGTGCTCTAGGAGTTTCAAGTCTCAAACTTGACTCTTTATGTGCTCGTGATATCTGACGACTCACACTTGATCGATTGAACAACTGAGATTCCACCTCGCCACTTTGAGACTTCGGACTTTGGGAATCTCAAGTTTCAAACCACTCTTCCTCTTGAGATTACAAAAACCAACTAATTTGATCCCTCTTGGTGATCCAACACTTATTCTTCACCTCTAGTAGCCTAACATCTTAGATCTATCACACTGATCGGATGGTTGAGATTCTATTCTGGGGTTCCAAACTTTGGGAATCTCAAGTTTCAACTCCGATAGCTTCTCTCCTATGTACGTGAAGTGATAAGGTTCACACACCTCCTTCTGATCCAATGACTTTCGATCTTCTTCCCTATGATCTGATGGTCATGATCGTTCTTCCTTTTGAACTTATGATATCTCTCCTCCTGGAATATTTTTCCACTTTCAAAGGTTCCAAAACTTCATTCTCCTGATGAATCTGTCTCTGGAATATCTTCAACACTTCGTGAAAAATGTTATCTCTTCTAAGCTTCTATCCTTGAAATTATTTGACCTCCCACGCACACATTGCATTCTCGAGATTTCGAATAACTCAGTTCGAAGGATTTTCTTGAAAATAAAATGCTTCTCACCCACTTGGCATTCTTCTACGTTGGTTCTTAGAAGCTTGTTGGATTCTAGATGTTGTGCACACCTTGCACCTGATATGAGTTTCTTTGATTCTCTTTGAACTGCTTTGAGTTAATCCAAGACTCATTCAATGCACTCCTTGCATTTCAGATGCACACATTGCATACGAGTATCAGAAGAAAAATTTTTGAAACCCAACCATATTCATCACAAACTCATACAGTTAATATCTCGAACAATCATACATTTACGAACTGGAATAAATCATACACACAAAATAACAGTCATTCAATCACACATGAAATGAACACATTCCAAGGATTTGGGACAATTTCTATATGTTCTATTCATTCATGAAAAACAAAATACACAGGGGTTTTGCTACTCTACTCTGCTCTACTGATCTCTCTATTATGTCTATCTCTGTCTATCTGTTACAATATAACCATGAAAAAAATCTATCCAAGGGATGGCTCCATGAGCTCTCTCGTCACGTTCTGAAATCTATCATTTCAAATTCAAAGCTATTACCTACTTTGTCCTATTACAATAACTACCAGTTATTGCCAGATAGATTCAACACTCTATATCTGCAGTTTCTTACAGTCCTTCAAGAATTTNGTTCTGAAATCTATCATTTCAAATTCAAAGCTATTACCTACTTTGTCCTATTACAATAACTACCAGTTATTGCCAGATAGATTCGACACTCCATATCTGTAGTTTCTTACAGTCCTTCAAGAATTTACAAACAAGTTAAATTTTTAAAATGTTGTTATAAAAATATCTCAACAACCGATTTAATTCTGAGTTAAATGCTTGATTTGAAATTCTTCCATTGTTGAGATGTCATTAGTCTACCTCCACACATGCATTGTTGACTTTGAAGATGATTCTCCTGCATCAATAGGGGACACCAATAAAACATTTGGAGAGATGCAGAACACTATGGAGGATGACACCACCAGAGGAATGGCCTCATCACTTCATTCATATCTTAGAAGGAATTCTAGAAAACTGGTATGTAGACTAGGAACTGCGCAGAGGCACTACAGAATGGAAAACATTACAACATAATTTTATAGTAACCTTCTGATTCAAACATGAGAACCCCAACATGGATTCAACACTCAAACAGATAAGAGGGGTGATATTTATTGATGAACTAGAGGTTGAACTTATGATAGAGTATCAATAGAAGAAAAGACAGATAGTCAAAGAACTATTGTCATGCTATCATGTGGAAGAAGAAGCACCAGAGGAAGATGACCTGCACAACATTCATATTACAAAAGTTGAATGTGAAAGAGAGGTGGAAGGTCCATGTTTGGAATCAGAATTATTTGTTGCACCTATCAAGGTAAATAAAGTCAACATTGGGACAACTAAGAATCCCAAAATGGCCAACATTAAGGCTACTAGGATGAAAAAATAGTAGAAAGGATAACAGAGTTACTGCATGAGTACAATTACCTATTGTTATAGAAATATTTGCATCACCCCATGAAAAAATTCTTAGAAGGCCTTTTCCAATTACCTATGAAGACTTGAAGTCTCTTTTTGCAGTTCCCAGAGATAAAAACCATATGTTTTCCACTTATATAGGCCCTAACAGCTATACAACATGCGTATACACAGGTTGCACCATTACATCCTGCGTAGATCAGATTTTGTGCTCAAAATTTAAAAATGGTGTTGGGTTTCCATGTCATGTCATGAGATCCATGATCCTTAACCTTCCATATACTAGAAACATTCTGACTCGACCCTTCAGTTCCATTTGAAGGCTATAAATGGGCCATATCCAAGAATAGATGATTTTAGGGGATAAATTTTGCAAATGGGCTAATTTTCCATGGTTTTTCCCCAAAAAAATTCGTCAATTTCAACTTTTTCTAAAAAACATTCGCCCAAATTCTATAGAATAATTTTTTTTTACCTTAAAAATCGCCAAAATTTTATAGAAACTATATCAAATCCTTAGCAATTTGAATATTTTTACAAATCTATCGCCAAACATTTTACATTTTTCATATTAAGGACTAGTAGTATTAGCTCATGTTTCTACATATTAATATAATTTTCCATCCTTAAAATCATCCCTGTATCCAAGCCATGGAAAAGAGGAGAAGAATTCAACTTTGAGAGGAAAGTTACTCTGGATAAATTATTCACTTCAAATTGAGTCTGCATCCCTTGGTCCTTTTAAGTCTGAACACATTGTTCAGCCCCCAAGCTCTTCCCTTTTTGATGGAGAACCTCATTGTCTCTCTTATATGAGCTTGCCTTTGGTGGAGGATTGAAGTGGTGGAGGCCCAACTGGAAGGGAATTAGTTTCTCAGTTTCGAATGTGCCGACAATTTTTTTTTTCATTCATACACTTCTGTTGATTACATTTTAATATAAATAGTCTTTTCTTGTCCAATTAATGTCTTGCAAATATTTGAATTGTCATTCCATGGGAATATCTGTTATGAATAGTGATGGATTATGGTATTATATGTGCTAAATTTATATATTATCACCATATGCTTGCGTATCTTGGTTGTTGAGGATAAGTTGTAGGTGTATTTCTTTGAGTCAAGTGCTCAACGGTGGACTTCATTGCATGTTTGGACAAGGTAGGATCTTTATCTTGTCTTGTTAGCATATTTGTTTGTATAGAATACTTGATATCAGAGTTGATTTCTGCAGTCATTTCCTTCTGTTGTGGTTTACCCCATGTGTAACGTTCCCCGAGCACCCTCGCTGGGGACAACGCCATTAGTCCAAAACCAAACTTCTCTAATACCAATTTGTAGCATCCCCCGACCACCCACAGGCCGAACCACGCTAACTTAGACACACA
>JASDQU010205532.1:0-10527 GCA_032191745.1 Picea mariana
TTTGACCTTCTTGCTCTATGATTCAATGAAATGTTGAGCTCTCAGCACGCATCCCTTCTGATGGACAACTCTGATGATTTCAGAACTTGTCTTGTGGACCTTCCTCCAAATCCAATGAATATTAGCCCGCATGCTTTACATATGACAGCTCAGATATGATTTCCTCATGCACTCGCTTCTCACTGTCTGGACGTGGATTTTTGATGGTCCAGATCTCTCCTCTGCAGCTAATCGAATGATAGTTATCGCTCTTCCTCCTGAGCTTGAAATTTTTCTCGTCTGGGAAGGATTCTCTAAGGGTCGAAGGCTTCAACCTTTGATTCATTTGTGAGCCCTGTGACCTTGGGTCTCGTCTATATTCCCCTTCACTCTGGTTATCTACACTCATCATATCTTGTGAGGACTATAAGTGTCGAGGCATTAACGCCTACACTCCTTCCTCAAATTCAATGGTCGTGATAGACCTTGGGTCCTCCCAAATGGATCTCGTCCGTTCATCTTTCAAATGGAAGGACATTTCCTTTCGATACTTGAATCTCATTATGTACTGGACTTAACGCTTGGAAGAATTTTTCCGCACTCTCCTTACATTCATTTGCCCAGTCTAGAGCTTAAATGGTTCTCGATTGTTGCTTGCCTCGCAGAGAGCCTGTGCAGGTATGCACTACCTCTTATGAAGTTGATCCACTCTATCCTTGAAGGGACTCAGAACGATAGGTGGTCGATGTGCATGCATGAAACTACATCTAAGGTCGCCGAACTCACAGTTCGCGACTTCTAGCTTAAGACACTACAGAATCTCGAGCAGACAAGACAAATCTCGATGGAGTGAACTCATGCCCCAAACTTAATCATTTGTACAGAAATCAACTATGATATGTAAATATACACCTGCATCCATTATTTACAGTTTAAAACACCAGGCAATCATTCCACTCAGAAGTCATTATGGCTGTATAAATAGGAGCATGTATTCATGATAACTCAATTCAAAATACAAGGCATAAAACACTTATCAGATTCACCAAGCGTGATGCAACTGCTGAGAGGGGTGCTCGTTTCTGCCCAACCGTAGGTTCTGTTACTCCAAAGGGATTTACCACTAGCCACCCCCGAGCTAGACCACGATGCTTTGAGATTCCAGCTCAACGAAAGTCTAGCACGAAGGTTACTCTCCTTCTCCTGATATAGGAAATGATTCTAGGATGAAGGTTACTCTCCTTCTCCGCTTCTCAGAACTCCCCCTGTTTCCAGAGTTTCTCCAGTTCTCTTCTGCGATCTCTTTCACACATGCTCTCTCCTCCCACACACTCCCTTTCTTGCCTCTTTCCTACAAGATTGCATGTGGCATGAATTTCCCCACTCGTGGTCAGGTCCGAGAGATTTTTATGGATGGACGGTTCACCCCCATCCCCTCATTAACTCTTGAGGAGCCTCCCCACCTACCGATCTGACGGGAAATTCATTCCAGGTTTAGAGAGTTGCTTTGGTCTTTGAGCAAGTAAAAACTAGTATAGTACTGGCTCAGTGGAAGTTAACGCAACCATTCCAAGTCCCTTCCACCACCTCTCAATATCCATCGTGGTCTCTTTTAGCACATCCCCCTCTCAGCAGTCATGCAACACATATTCATAACATAATTTACATTCATCGACCTTTTATACAAAGGTCCACCAAATCAAACATTCACATTTTTGAGTTTTCCATAGTTCTTGGCCAATATAGTTATTTTTACAGACTGGGGGAAACAGGGTGTTACAGAAGTCATGCTACCACCAGGTGTAGATTAAGCAAACTAATGTGTGGAAGACAACCTTCAAGTCCAAAGGAGGCTTATTTGAGTGGTTGGTCATGCATTTTGTCTCGACTAATTCCCCGACCACATTCATGCGGATGATAGATGATATATTACATCCATTCACAAAATTCTTTGTGGTTGTGTATTTGGATGACATCCTCATCTTCAACAAAACTTGGGAGGAACATTTGGAGCATATTCAACATGTATTGGGAACCCTACGACAACAAAAGTTATATGTGAATTTGGAGATGTATTCCTTCGGCATGCATAGAATCCAATATTTGGGATACATCATAGATGAGCAGGGTGTGCATGTGTATCCATCCAAGATCCAATTCATCCGCAATTGGCCAGCCTTGAAAAAAATGACCGAGCTTTGAAAATTCTTGGTCCTTTCTAAATTCTACCGAATATTTGTGTTGGAGTTCTCTCATATCACTTGGGACCTAAGCTAAGTGACCAAGGGTGGTGCGAAGGCTAATTTTGTGTGGTATGCACCCCAACATAAATCATTCGAGGATCTGAAAAACCCCCCTCTACTCAACACCAGTCCTCATTCTTCCAGACCTGCAATGGCCATTTGATACTGAGACAAATGCTTCAAATTATGCTATCATTGCAGTCCTCACTCAACATGGGCATTCGGTATCCTATCATAATGGAATTTTTTCTGATGTTGTTCGAAGATACCTCACCTATGAAAAAGATATGTAATCCAATGTGTAGGCATGTTGTCAGTGGAAGCATTGCATTCTGGGGAAGGAAACAATCATCCACACTGATCACATGCCTCTGCAATTCATGAAGACCCAAGGGAAGTTACAAAATGAATGCCATCAAAAGTAGTCCACGTACCTGCAACAATTCCACTTTAATATCAAGTATGAGGGTAGCGCCAACCATGTCACATATTGCCTCAGTCGACCCCTGGTGGAAGTGCTAACCACAGTTCTCAAATCCTGTGGACATGAGACATCTGGATGGCCACAATTATACAATAAGGACTCTGGATTTTCTACTTCCTATCAAACATTCAATGCAAGAAATTTTTTTTCCAACTTTCATCTTTATGATGGATTATTATTCCATTTGAGACACCTCTATGTTCCTTCAAGCGAGCCTGCAAAGATGATTTGGAAATCTCTTTACAACCAGACAATGAGAAATTTTGGTGTAGAAAAGATAGTGGCAGTACTGCAGAAGCATTTTATTGTCCAAAGCTTCGACAAAATGTACGCAAGTACATCATATCTTGCACCACATGTGTCATTTCCAAGCCCGCCATCAATAAATAGGGGATATACACCCCTCTTCCTACTCCGGATAGGCCTTAGGATTCCATCTTCATGGACTACATGCCCGGTATTCCTTCAACCAAGCATGGGAATGATTGTTTCTTCGTGGTCATTGATCAATTCTCTAAGATGGTAATTTTGGCACCCTGCAAGAAGAGGATCACAACAGAGGCCACTGCCAAGATCTTCTTCACACATGTTTGGGTTCATCTTGGGCTACCACGAACTATAATATTTGATCGAGACAATAGATTCACAAGAACCTTTTGATCCAGATTATGGTTGATGATGGACACCAAGCTGGCCAAATTGACTGCCTTCCACCCACAGACTGATGGAAAAACAAAGGTAGTCAACATGATGATTATCCATATCCTGCAAATTTATAATTACAAACATCCACACACATGGGATGAAATCCTTCCATATGTTCAACATCACTAAAACAAATCCCTCCATGGCTCTATTGGCCACAACCCTTTTTAGGTGTGCTTGGGGTTCCAACCATTTCCCCCCCATTGCAACCGCACATGAAGAGTCCTCCCATGCTCAGATAGAGGTTGACAGGGAATCCAAATTCATTGAGCTCATCTAGCACATCCAACAACAAGTTCATGATATTGTGCAAAAAGCCAATTCCAAGTACAAGAAGCACCACGATCAACATCGGGTACTGCACAAATTTCATGTGGGGGATAAGGTCTGGTTGCATTTGCAAAAAGAGTGTCTCACATGAAAACATAGGAAGATATGACCACTCTGATAAGAGACTTACACCATCACCAAGGTTGTGGGTGATAATTCTTTTGAATTAAGTATTCCTCTTTTCCTTGGATTGCACCCGATATTTAATGTGGAACTGCTCTGACCATATTTTCCACCTCTCTTGGACACTTTAGATGCAGCCAAGAAGTTGTCCCCTAAATAAGTCAATCCTTCATGCATCAAATAGTAAAAAATTGATCAGATCATGGACACCAAGACAAAGGATACCCTCCAGCAGACTATCAAACTCTATTGGGTCGTCAAAGCAGGGTAGTTTCTTCATCAGAGAAAATGGCTCACCAGGAGTCAGGTTCAACAAATGTTTCCTCATCTAATGAAGGCACTTGACACAATGGATACCATTTCTTCCCAAGGGAGGAGGAATGATCCAATTGGTTATCAGTGGCCACCCACCTATTCCACTGGCTCAAATATTAATTTCCATTTTGGTAGTTTTTTCCTAGTTTTTCGGGTCTTAAACTTTCGGGGCCATTTTGAGGCCCTAAACAATGTTTTTTGGGCCCGCCACATTAACATTGTAGGTTTTATCCAGCGTGTAATGAAAACATGTGTAGTTTTCGGATAGTTCTTTCCAATGAGCTATCATGCACCTAAAACGAAGGTAATATGCAAAAGTTACGACCCTAGGAAGTTGATGTACCAACTTACCCCGTCAGGGCCCACATGAATTTTGGCGCTTCTTCTCCTAGGGTTAGTTTTTTGGATGTTTAGGGTTTTATCATTCATGCTTTATGTTAAAAAATCCTTTGGAGTCTCATTGTAACCATATTCTACTGAATGAGCGTAGCCGACACATCTCTTCTCAGAGATAAGCTACCACCATTCTAGCTAGCTTGTGTGTTTTTGCATTTTACAGTCTTTTGTATTTCAGACAATGATTAATAGAATATGAGATTTCATGAATTAATTTTTCCTTGCCATATCTCTATCTAATTCTTTGTTATATATATGTTATATCTCTTCCTTCATATTATTCATAAAATAATCTGGATCACTCTTCCAAATTATTTTTGGACGATCCCCCCAAAGGATGTCTTTTGAATCTGTAGAATCCCTAAAGGACATGGATTACTAGTATATAGAAAAACATTATACCTATATCATGGTTTTCAAGTGCTCCACCCCACAACATATTTTACTTAAATATGTTCCAAATAGACTCTTATGGAGACAGATAACATGCCAAACTATTGAGAAAGGTATTGCTAAAATTTTATCAGCTAGTAATAAAAGAGTATGGCCCCAATATCCAATCACGATAGGAAACTCCACATTTCTAAATAATACACATTCCAAGAACGAGGGAAAAACTATGAAAGGAATGATTTTATGCATAGGAACTCCCAGAAACCATGACCCTAGAGGGTTGATAATTGAACACTTCAAAATATTAAAATTAATATCTACATTTCAACATAACCCTAATGGCGAAGACATTCTCTTCTAAGGGGCTAGGCATTATGAGTAAGTAGCATTCTGCATGCCAAATTCTCACCAATTGATGATGCTAAAGGAATATCAAGATAAAAATAATAATTTGTTCCAAGAACAAAAACATAAATTGATACTTAATGCACTAGAGCAAGAAGAGGAAAATAAAAAGACCTATTAGTAGAAAGACTATGAAAGTATAAAGAGAGTCATGGACCTAGAAGAAAAATTAATAAATAAGGTATTCGAGGAAGAATAAAGTTTGAGATGATAGGAACATGAAGAAATGCGTGAGGATGAAAAGAAAAAGGAAGGTGAGGAGGAATCAAACAAACAAAAGGAAGAATAAGAGAGAAAAGAAGAGGAAGAGAGAAAAAGAAAAGAATAGGAGGAAAGAATACCTAGAGAAGTAACATAGAGAGAGAAGGAAGAAAGAAAGAAGAAATAAGAAGAAGAAAGGAAAAGGAAGTAGGAGGAAGAAGAAAGAAGGAAAAAAAGAGGAGGAAGATGAAAGAAGGAAGAAGGAAGAAGAAGAAAGAAAGAAGGAAGAAGGAAGAAGAAGAAAGAATAAGAAGACCAAAGCAAAGAACCAACCCTGACCCAACAAAAAATTTGTCATACCTAGGTACTCCCATCAACCCATGTACACCTCTAAATACAATCCCACCTAGATTTTCCTATGCGTCCATGCAGACGATATATTTTGACACTTTTGTGGCTGAGTTGGGATAATTTCACTACAGTGTGTATGATAAAGAAATTTCTAAGAGACCTACCAAGAGGCCAAGAACAGGAGGAGCCACCAGGATTCAAGAAGCACACTAAAAGTTTGTTTCATGGAATTTGGCCCAAGACAACCCTAAAAAGAATAAGATGACACAATGTCTTCTCTCCATGTGCTTGCAAGGGATAACTTTATAACCTTAAGTGAACTAAAAACTACAATTGATGATTATAAAAAGAGTGTGACATCTCTAGAAAATTAGTTGATGGAAAAAGAAAATGAATTTGAGAGGAAGTTCAATACAAAATATCAACTACATTCGGTCGAAATGAAACATGTGAAAGAAAATAATTTGAAATATATGGACGCATTGAACACATTATATAGATGGCATATTTCTATCTCTAAACAGTCGGAAGAAAATATCAATGAATATGAAGAGATAATACAAGAGCTAGAAGCATAATTGAAGAGTAGTGATAATATAACAAGCATCTTGAAGGTTGTGAAGAAAAAATCCATCTTGATAAATGAAGAGTTTAGAGAAGGTCAGAATTGTTTTTTCACTGAATTGAATAACATCCAATATTCTCATGATGAATTAACAAGACTCTCAAACTAGGTAACTGAGGAGAAAAAAAGTAGACATGCAACCCAAGAAGCTTATGATACAGTGGTAAGTTGGGAAGAAAGACATGAAGATACCCCTGCATATTTACCCAGGTACTAAAAGAAAGAAAAGGAAAAGACATACATGATATTATATAATTGGAAAGAGGCTTGTGAAGATGTTGAAGAACTGATAAAATTACCAATAAATCATGCTTCAGGCTATGGAACTCAGTTGATAGTATAGTAGGAAATTTGTATATGAATGACATGGATGAACAACACTAGGAAGCACTAGGCAAGCTCAGAATAGAAGAGGTGGATACAAATACATATCAAAGTAAACAAGTAATAGAGTCGATGAATGAGTTAAACCAAGGAGTCCTCAAAAACTACATCATCAAACCAGTACAGTTGAGCACCCTAGTAGACAATTACACCAAAGGACTTCAGAGTGACCTCAAGAAAGAAGTGTCAAGAAGAATAGTCCATGGAGAGATTCATATTAAATATGTATAGCTGGAAAAAATAAAAGAAATATCAGAGAAATTTGATCTGTGGACTTCTTATAGAGAAAAATTACCTCTGAAATAATCCATCTGATTTTTTTCTAAAGCTCTTGTAACTGGTAATTCGAATTGTATACAGGACAAAAGTATCGAAAACAATAATATGTAACTGTCATCTGAGATGATGAACATTATGGAATGTAAATGGACTCTCTTATTTTATAAAAGAGATCTCCATAAAGGAATCGAGGACTTTTTCCTACTGTGTATATTGGATCATACTATTATCTCTAATTGAATGAAGAGAAGAAGGAAATTTTGAAGTCATGATTGTTAGAAAATGTGTATGGGACTACTTTGCATATGCATTTTTTATATGATTTTCTTGAATTCTTTTCATATGAACTATTTCTATGTATACTGTTATCACTCCAAGAGTCACCCTAGACTATAATCAAGTGAGCTTGGTAACATACAAAGAATTTGAATTTAAAACTTGAAAGATAATCTTTAGATTCATAAGGATTTGACGATAAGGAAATTCAGATTCATCTACTATACACATTCCCAATTATATCCTTCAGCAAAAGTGGCCTTAACAACTTCATATTAGACAATAGGCTTGATAAATGAATGAGAAAAAGAAAACTATGATTTGAACCTATCAGAGATACTTCCAACACTTATAAAAGTAAACTCACAGTGAAAATCTATGTATTAACAAATTCTATATCACCAATGCAAAGAACAAAGACCTCACTCAATCATTGTATGAATAATAAGAAGAGTAAATCAGACACTCATTAACATTAGTAGATAGAGGAAAACAAAAATGAAAAGGAAAATATGATCTTTATTGATGGGAATCACAGATCTAAAAAAATACAGAGAAAGAAAGTACATAGTGATAACCACTTCTGAATTCCTTGTCAGTGACAACACTCTCTTTCAAAAAACAACCCTATCATAGGATTCATGTGCCCTCAAAATGAATAGGCAACATGTGGATAACATAAAATAACTAAAAAGCTAAAAACTAGGGTAATGTTAGACACTCCCCTGACATTTATTTATGCTGATGACCTATCTCTTTTTAGCACTTCTCCCTTTGATAGGTGGCCCTATAGCTCATAACTGATCTTCTAGCAACTAGCAAGATCCATCGAACACCTGGCAGTTGCTTACTCCCTTCAAAACTTCAGAACAAGAATTTGCAGCGCCTGTCTGCAAGACAGGAAATGTTTTGCATTGCAAAACTTAGTTGTATACTATGTTTTCATTAACTTGAGTTGCTTTAACACCTTGCATATGTTTTGGATATTAGCACAAGGTTGAAAAAGGTGTCATAATTTAGTGTTGAGCTGCTTCAACTGTGACAACCTTGTTTCTTCATCATTTGATTTAAAAAACTCAAACTCCAATAGAGCTAGGATTCATTGCAGACACTTGGTCTTTAACATCTTCAAAGAATTTTTTGATCTCCTGCATTCACTAAATGATGTACTATGCACATGATAACTTCTGTAACACATTTCTATATCTTATTAGCTGATCTTCCATGCTCTGTCTCCTACAAGACCTGTTTATCCCACTGGAAACTTGAACCTTTCAATCAATACCAAGTTGTCTATCTGCCTCACTCATCCTATTTTCTTTCTCTGCAAGAACTCCTTGTTTAGTTAGGTTGAAGAGCTCCAATGGAAAATGGACCAAATGCACTAGCACACTGGAAAACTTGTAGCTGAACCATGATAGGATTAGACCCAGATGAAGAGATATATATTGTTGCATATGCAAGAGATCCCATTTCCAGCATTGCTTCCTCTAATATATCAATTTCTTCATCACATATAGAATTCAAAAACTCAATAGATTGAAGAGAAACATGCTCTTCATCTATTTTGATAGCCTTTGCTGTAATAGAAAATATGTCTTGCATGTAAGTGAGAAGATTCTCATAATATGTAGAATATATTGACACCAGGATTTCGAAAGTAGCTTGTCAAATCTTACTTCTGGAGACAGGGTTGCTACACACACTACTCTCATAATATAATCTCTCTCTACATCATTATCAAAATTTGTCTGAGAAAAATTCAAAGCATTATAAAATGCTTGAGTAGCAGCAAGCCTGACCTCATTGTTAAGCTCGAATGCATTCATTCCTTGCACAACATCTGTAAGGATGGAATTCACTTGATCCTGAGCAAGAGTATCTGCAACAACCTCCTCACAAATATATCCAAGATTTTCTAGAGTGGCCTATTTGAGATACAGAGGTGGTTCCATTTTTTCTATGGATGATTTGTTGAAGGCTCGAGGATATACACTGGAAAAGTTTCATCTACCTACAACTTGAAAGAGACCAAAAATAAAGACATGTGTCCTCCAAACAAACTGTGTATTCTCTGTTGTAGATATATGTGTTGTCATTGAATTTGAATGTTAATACTCGACACTCTTGTGTGTTGACATCTCTTCTATATTGGATCAATGGAGAAAATGAACAGAGGTGGTAGATCACCATTCAAATGATCCTCAAACAAAATTTGTATGCTGACATGGAAACCCACGCACAAACCTGTTAACATCTACACGATACATCTACTAAACCCTGCATCTTTCTCCTTGACACCTGGAGCTTCAATCTGCTGATAACAAGCTTCCAAACCCTGCAACTTGACACCATATGCCTTAAACCCTACAGTTGTCAATTGTTTGTAATGGAAACTCTGTATTTTTTTTTTAAATTCATCATATGGGACATATCCCACATAAATCGTGGAAATAACATATATCATATTTAAATACGCCAATACTCCTATAGGTCTTCGATGAGTTATGTACAAGGTATGATCTCATGGGCTTGGCGCTCCTGTGTATTGTCTATCTCAAGAAGAAAAACTCCACGATGCACAGGGTTGTTGGCATTTAAATTTCAACATTTGGTGTTTCAATGCATTGTGCAATGCCTGCGTGGGATCTTCCCATGAAAATTGGTGGAAATGTTGTCGAACAAGGCATCAGGCATGGACCTCTCCAATCGCCAGCTCGTTATTATGCTCTATGTTCATATTTATATGCAGGAAGGATATCCCACATTGCTCAGGGAAAAGAAAAAGTTTTCTTTATGAATCCCAACAGTCTCAAAGTATTTCAACGCGTTGTGCACAAAGAAATCCTTGTAGGATCCTCCTCCTCGAGGGCTTGGTGTTTGGCACTGGGCTTTGTGTTATGTGTTGGTGTAGGTGCTTGGCTCTATATTTATGGGCTCAGATAATTGGAGATTAGGCCTGTGGGCCCAATATTTTTTTGGTCAAAATAACAAGCTCGAGGAAAGCTAAAAAGCCAAAATGAACCTTTATTTCTTCA
>JASDQU010205532.1:16771-28770 GCA_032191745.1 Picea mariana
TAGAGTCCGTATTAACGAGAAAAACATGGGCAGTATCGGGTTTACTCTCTAGAAGGAGAGTAGGATCGACCGATGATTGGATCGGATCAACCAATGGTGGACTTGGATAGACCACTTTAGCACTCTTCAGAGGAAGAGTGGGACTGACCGAGGAAGGGACTGGATCAGTCACTTTAACATTCCTCAATGGAGGAATGGGATCGACCGATGGAAAAACCGAATCGACCACTTGGGTTTCATTCTCCAAGGGAATAATGGGGTCGACGGGTGGAAACAGATTAATCGCTTTGGTGTCACTCTCTAACGGGAGAGTGGGATCGACTGAGGATGAAAACAGATCGACCACTTTGGTGTCACTCTTTTGATGAAGAGCGGGGTTGATCGATGACGGAACTGGATTAGCTACTTGGGTTTGTGGTGCAATCGAGGAGGAAACTAGATTGACCACCTGATCAACCAGACTGACCGGAGATGGAACCAGATTGAACAGTCCATCAACCAATGATGGGTTAGAGGAAATCTTACGATAACCTTTTGGAAATTGAAGTTTTTCCAAAAGATAAGAAGCCTCATCCATGCGAGGACAAAGGTGAGAGTAATGATTACCTTTACATAACATGCAAGGGAACTTGACATTTTTCTTCTTCTTACCAACCTGAAAATCACTAGTAGACGGGGTATCATCGACATGATCGACAGAGGCCGATGATGTGGAGGACCACATTTCTAAGACCTGGGTAAGACCAGGGCAATCCCGCAGAAAGTGGTCACCCTTACAAAGGCTGCAAGGGAATTTGGGTTTTTGATTCTTCCTTTTAATCTTATTGACCTCATCAACACTCCCAGTACTATTAACAGTAACTGGTTTCTTAGAGCCAACGTCTGATGTTGTTGGGGCCTTGGTCCTTTTCAGGCTCTTCTTCTTCTTCTCTTTCCGTTTCTGTTGTAGGAAAATCTCCCTGCGGACAGGTAGATTGCCTCTAAGAGCTTGACCCTAACTCTAAGACAGAAAATGCTTAACGTGGACACTGACTTCCTTTCAAATCTGTCTAAACTAACACATGAGGAGGAAGAATAACAGAAGTACCTCTTTATCGACGTTTGTTCCTGCACGCTCCGAGTTGCGCTCCGATCCTTTGCTCCTCGCTGAGTTCTGTGGACAAACAAGATACGACCACTTCCTACTCTATTGATGTTAGCTTGAAAACAGATCTATCTATTAATGATAAGTTCATGTAACATCAGACACAAACTAGAAAGAAACAGGCCAAGCGTGTCATATTAATGAGAATAATGACAGCAATACTTACAATCGTAGATGCGAATGTGACAGCTTCGTCGAGTCCTCTTCGTCTAACCCTTGCTCGAAATATCCACAACCTGGGTAACAACAGCTTCACTGATCACTCTCCTTTGGCTAACTGTGTGTTTCCTATGAGATCATAGGTTTCATGCTAGCAATTCTTTCCTCTAGCTCCAACACCACTTATGAGATCATAAGTTTGGTGTAATTCTCCATTTCCCATCCCCTTTCACCATTAGAAAGCTTGCTTATATAGCCTCGGAGAGGCTCTAACCACTTGAGATATCCTTGGGGAAGTTGAGGATTTGCCTCCTTCAGTTGAGGATCTTCCCTAAGATCGTGGATGGACTAGGGATTCGAATCCAACTGCCTTCCAGGAATGAAAATATGCTTCCCCCATTCATATCAACAACTTAACAACTACCCAGAATAGGTAGCGCTCCCTCAAAAGGACCATCAGAGCGTTGTAGCACTCCATTGTAGGATTTAGGGGGGCACCAACGCTCTCAAAATCTATAGCGCTCCCTCAAAAGGGCCAGGGGAGCTTTATAACGCTCCCTGATAGTGTAAGGGGGAGTGCCAACGCTTCGAGATAGTGCAAGGGGGAGAACTCCCCTCCAAAAAATCAGTTTTTGAGGTGCTTTCAGATGGCCAAAGGTTTGCAAGCCTGCTGACTCATTTCTCCTCTTCCAAATCAAATGTTTGAGGTGTTTCAAGTGTCCTTCTCATGTCGTTATAGGCATGACATAGGCATCATGGAAGTATTCTTTGTTTGACGTTTGCGACACTTGTGAGCAACATGTGACACTTGCGACCTTGTGAGCAAAATGCGACACTTGCGACCTTTGTAATGACGACACTTGCGACACTATCAAAGTGAGTAATTTCGATGTGTAACAATTCTATCTCTAAACAGTCGGAAGAAAATATCAGTGAATATGAAGAGATAATACAAGAGCTAGAAGCATAATTGAAGAGTAGTGATAATATAACAAGCATCTTGAAGGTTGTGAAGGAAAAATCCATCTTGATAAATGAAGAGTTTAGAGAAGGTCATAATTTTTTTTTCACTGAATTGAATAACATCCAATATTCTCATGATGAATTAACAAGACTCTCAAACTAGGTAACTGAGGAAAAAAAAAGTAGACATGCAAGCCAAGAAGCTTATGATACAGTGGTAAGTTGGGAAGAAAGACATGAAGATACCCCTGCATATTTACCCAAGTACTAAAAGAAAGAAAAGGAAAATACATAGATGGTATTAGATAATTGGAAAGAGGCTCGTGAAGATGTTGAAGAACTGATAAAAATTACCAATAAATCATGCTTCAGGCTATGGAACTCAGTTGACAGTATAGTAGGAAATTTGTCTATGAATGACATGGATGAAAAATGCTAGGAAGCACTAGGCAAGCTCAGAATAGAAGAGGTGGATAAAGATACATATCAAAGTAAACAAGTAATAGAGTCGATGAATGAGTTAAACCAATGAGTCCTCAAAAACTACATCATCAAACCAGTACAGTTGAACACCCTAGTAGACAATTACACCAAAGGACTTTAGAGTGACCTCAAGAAAGAAGTGTCAAGAAGAATACTCCATGGAGAGATTCATATTAAATATGTATAGCTGGAAAAAATAAAAGAAATATCAGAGAAATTTGATCTGTGGACTTCTTATAGAGAAAAATTACCTCTGAAATAATCCATCTGATTTTTTTCTAAATCTCTTGTAACTAGTAATTCGAATTGTATACAGGACAAAAGTATCGGAAACGATAATATGTAACTGTCATCCGATATGATGAACATTATGGAATGTAAATGGACTCTCTTATTTTATAAAAGAGATCTCCATAAAGGAATCGAGGACTTTTTCCTACTGTGTATATTTGATCATACTATTATCTCTAATTGAATGAAGAGAAGAAGGAAATTTTGAAGTCATGATTGTTAGCAAATGTGTATGGGACTACTTTGCATATGCATTTTTTATATGATTTTCTTGAATTCTTTTCATATGAACTATTTCTATGTATACTGTTATCACTCCAAGAGTCACCCTAGACTATAATCAGGTGAGCTTAGTAACATACAAAGAATTTGAATTTAAAACTTGAAATATATTCTTTAGATTCATAGGGATTTGACGATAAGGAAATTCAGATTCATCTACTATACACATTCCCAATTATATCCTTCAGAAAAAAGTGGCCTTAACAACTTCATATCAGACAATAGGCTTGATAAATGAATGAGAAAAAGAAAACTATGATTTGAACCTGTCAGAGATACTTCCAACACGTATAAAAGTAAACTCACCGTGAAAATCTATGTATTAACAAATTTTATATCACCAATGCAAAGAACAAAGACCTCACTCAATCATTGTATGAATAAGAAGAAGAGTAAATCAGACACTCATTAATATTAGTACACAGAGGAAAACAAAAATGAAAAGGAAAATATGATCTTTATTGATGGGAATCACAGATCTGAAAAAATACAGAGAAAGAAGGTACATAGTGATAACCACTTCTGAATTCCTTGTTAGTGACAACACTCTCATTCGAAGAACAACCCTATCATAGGATTCATGTTCCCTCAAAATGAAAAGGCAACATGTGGATAACATAAAATAACTAAAAAGCTAAAAACTAGGGTAATGTTAGACACTCCCCTAACATTTATTTATGTTGATGACCTATCTCTTTTTATCACTTCTCCCTTTGACAGGTGGCCCTATAGCTCATAACTGATCTTGTAGCAACTAGCAAGATCCATCGAACACCTAGCAGTTGCTTACTCCCTTCAAAACTTCAGAACAAGAATTTGCAGCGCCTGTCTGCAGGACAGGAAATGTTTTGCGTTGCAAAACTTAGTTGTATACTATGTTTTCATTAACTTGAGTTGCTTTAACACCTTGCATATGTTCTGGATATTAGCACAAGGTTGAAAAAGGTGTCATAATTTAGTGTTGAGATGCTTCAACTGTGACAACCTTGTTTCTTCATCATTTGATTTAAAAAACTCAAACTCCAATAGAGCTAAGATTCATTGCAGACACTTGGTCTTTAACATCTTCAAGGAATTCTTTGATCTCCTGCATTCACTAAATGATGTAGTATGCACATGCTAAATTCTGTAACACATTTCTATATCTTATTAGCTGATCTTCCATGATCTGTCTCCTACAAGACCTGCTTATCCTACTGGAAACTTGAACCTTTCAATCAATACCAAGTTGTCTATCTGCCTCACTCATCCTATTTTCCTTCTCTGCAAGAACTCCTTGTTTAGTTAGGTTGAAGAGCTCCAATGGAAAATGGACCAAATGCACTAGCACACTGGAAAACTTGTAGCTGAACCATGATAGGATTAGACCCAGACGAAGAGATATATATTGTTGCATATGCAAGAGATCCTATTTCCAACATTGCTTCCTCTAATATATCAATTTCTTCATCACATATAGAATTCAAAAACTCAATAGATTGAAGAGAAACATGCTCTTCATCTGTTTTGATAGCCTTTGCTGTAATAGAAAATATGTCTTGCATGTAAGTTATAAGATTCTCATAATATGTAGAATATATTGACACTAGGATTTTGAAATTAGCTTGTCGAATCTTACTTCTGGAGATAGGGTTGCTACACACACTACTCTCATAATATAATCTCTCTCTACATCATTATCAAAATTTGTCTGAGAAAAATTCAAAGCATTATAAAATGCTTGAGTAGCAACAAGCCTGACCTCATTGTTAAGCTCGAATGCATTCATTCCCTGCACAACATCTGTAAGGATGGAATTCGCTTGATCCTGAGCAAGAGTATCTGCAGCAACCTCCTCACAAATATATCCAAGATTTTCTAGAGTGGCCTATTTGAGATACGCAGGTGGTTCCATTTTTTCTATGGATGATTTGTTGAAGGCTCGAGGATATACACTCGCAAAGTTTCATCTACCTACAACTTGAAAGAGACCAAAAAGAAATACACGTGTCCTCCAAACAAACTATGTATGCTCTGTTGTAGATATATGTGTTGTCATTGAATTTGAATGTTAATACTCGACACTCTTGTGTGTTGACATCTCTTCTATATTGGATCAATGGAGAAAATGAACAGAGGTGGTAGATCACCATTCAAACGATCCTCAAACAAAATTTTTATGCTGACATGGAAACCCACGCACAAACATGTTAACATCTGCACGATACATCTACTAAACCCTGCATCTTTCTCCTTGACACCTGGAGCTTCGATCTGCTAATAACAAGCTTCCAAACCCTACAACTTGACACCATATGCCTTAAACCCTGCAGTTGTCAATTGTTTGTAATGGAAACTCTGTTTTTTTTTTTAAATTCATCATATGGGACATATCCCGCATAAATCGGGGAAATAACATATATCATATTTAAATACGCCAATACTCCTATAGGTCTTCGATGAGTTATGTACAAGGTATGATCTCATGGGCTTGGCGCTCCTGTGTATTGTCTATCTCAAGAAGAAAAACTCCATGATGCACAGGGTTGTTAGCATTTAAATTTCAACATTTGGTGTTTCAATGCATTGTGCAATGCCTGTGTGGGATCTTCCCATGAAAATTGGTGGAAATGTTGTCGAACAAGGCATCAGGCATGGAACTCTCCAATTGACAGCTCGTTATTATGCTCTATGTTCATATTTATATGTAGGAAGGATATCCCACATTGCTCGGGGAAAAGAAAAAGTTTTCTTTATGAATCTCAATAGTCTCAAAGTATTTCAACGCGTTGTGCACAAAGAAATCCTTGTAGGATCCTCCTCCTCGAGGGCTTGGTGTTTGGCACTGGGCTTTGTGTTATGTGTTTGTGTAGGTGCTTGGCTCTATATTTATGGGCTCAGATAATTGGAGATTAGCCCTGTGGGCCCAATATTGTTTTGGTCAAAATAACAAGCTCGAGGAAAGATAAAAAGCCAAAATGAACCTTTATTTCTTCACATGTAAAATGTTGTTCAAGTCCCCCCCCCCCATTTTTTAAAATATTTTAAAACATAATAATGGTATTAATTGGGTTTTGGCAATTAAAAACAATGCACACCCATGTGAATAAATTAAGTTCTTAAGAGGATATAAAGTCTTAACGAGGTATGTTGTTTTGCCAGACTATGATAGGAGCTCTGACACCTATAATACATACTAGGACAAAGATTGCGGGATTTGCTGAAAAAATGACAATAATAGATAATCAAAGATTAATAAAAGAATATGGAGGATATGGGAACGACAAAATACCCTAGGATTTTGCAAATCTAGCACAAAATTCAATGAAGAACTTTAAATTTTAAGTGTGTGCATTTGAGTGCTAACACTGGCTCCAATTGGGATGGAGGCCTCCCTGTGAGGCTCCAATAACCTAGCAGTTCCAGTCACCTTATACATTGGACTATGGATTCATCTGTGCAACCAACCTATGATACCACCACTTATTCAAGAAAATTGAAAGACCCGCTACAAACTAAAGGAAAGCAAGGCTTGGGAAGTGAGCATATTACCTATGCTACCCTGCCCTAACCAAATTTGCAACTTGGTCAAGTAAAATCATATTTACACAACAACCATTCAAGTAATTTGATGACTAAAATGATATCATCTATGCCACTGATCAATGAATAATAACAAAAATGTATCAGCAGTGACATAAACTCCTTCAGAGAACCATAATCACCCATGAATATCGATGAAATAATCAAATTTGAAATTTTCAAAAAATCTAAAACATACGACTCCATATAACTTGCAACTAGATCCTTGAAACTAATATTGGCAACATGTTGATTCACAAAAAATAACTGTCCATGCATACACTCTCCTTTGCTAAAAAATAGATAACCTTTTTGTCCTTTCGAAATCAACTCTTGATCATCAGGAGAGGCAATTTCTTCTTCAAAAAAAATGATCATAAGATAATTGTACGACAAGATTTAAAGCATATTGATAATGATCATCTAAGAACATGTAATTATCTACACAATTATCTACTACAATATGCTCAAAATGTTTTGGAAATTGATCATAATCATAACATGCATCCCTGTCCATAGACAAATTTAAGAATACTAAAGAATCTTGTTCCAAATGTAAAACATACTCACAGTCTTGTTTCTCCTCTTGTGCATGCAAATTTTCAAAGTATGCTTGATCTCAAATCCTCTTGCAAGCCCAGATGTTCTCCTCAACCTCTTCAACATCTTCAAACAAGTGTCTTAAAGATGAATATTTTATTTCTCTCAGGAGAAGGACAAGATTTGAATGTTGAGCCATTTCATAGTAGACCATGGCAACAGTCTCCTAAGGTCGGATTTCCAATGACATGCTATGATAGAAACTATAAAAACTCTTGTTGAAGATAGTCATAGGTTCTTCTTCCCTTCTCTTCAAAGCATTAAAATCATCCTAGTACTGATCAAGTGACTTTTTCTCACCCCAACACTTTAGAAAGGAATTTCATAGCTCGATCCAAGAACCAATAAAATCGATTCCCAAACCTTTAAACCACACATCATCATCTCCAAACAAATATTTGGAGAACAACCTCATTATAACATCATCATGTACTATCTCAAACTGATCAACAAAGTTATCAAAGGATTCCAAATGCCTCTCAGCTGTAACATGATCTTCTCCAGAGAACCAAGGAAGATACTCAAATAAATCAAGAGGGTAAGGATGGAGATAAGAACGAAGCCTTAAAGGTTTAAACATCTTGTTTCTGATTCTAAATTGAAAATCAGTGGGATGAATATGAGGTTTAACAAGCGGATGGAAAGGTTCAATAGTAATAGCAAAAGGTAGTGATATCTGAGAAGGATTTGAATTAGTTTCAACCTCCTCAAGGTTACAAGGGTGATCAAATTCAGGAGGGATTTGAATACAAAGCTCATCCTTATAAACAGGCTGAGCTGAGGATACATGATCAACATCTACAACAAAATAAATATGCATATTTTCTCCTTCCAAGGATGGATATATAAAGGAAGGTTGATGATCATCCGAATAGACAAAGAAGAGGATAATCCTCTTTATATGTAAAGGGAAAGAGAGAAATGATATGACAAAGAAAAATATGATTTCATGAAGAAAGCTCACAAGGTGATACCTGGTCATCCCCTTTCGCATGGTGATCTTTATGTCGGTAGGATCCTTCCTCCAGTGGAGTATTTGATGGTGGAGTCACCAAGTAGATAATTACAATCAATTTATGTGTCCCTTTCTTGTATACCATCACGAGTTGGATCTATGTCATTATCCTAGAGAAGCTAGCTTCACACTTCGTTCCCTGACAACGACGCCATTTATGCTATCACTCCAAGAGTCACCCTAGACTGTAATTAGGTGAGCTTGGTAACATAAAAATAATTCGAATTTAAAACTTGAAAGATAAGCTTTAGAGTCATAGGGATTTGACAATAAGGACTGTTAAATTCATCTACTATACACATTCCCAATTATATCCTTCAGCAAAAGTGGCCTTAACAACTCTAGATCATACAATAGGCTTGATAAATGAATGAGAAAAATAAACTGTGATCTGAATCTGTCAGAGATACTTCCATCACTTATAACAGTAAACTCACAGTGAAAATCCATGTATTAACAAATTCTATATCACCAATGCAAAGAACAAAGACCTCACTCAATCATTGTATGAATAAGAAGAAGAGTAAATCAGTGACTCATTAATATTAGTACACAGAGGAAAACAAAAATGAAAAGGAAAATCTGATATTTATTGATGGGAATCACAGATCTAAAAAAATACAAAGAAAGAAAGTACACAATGATAACCACTTATGAATTCCTCTTGGTCGAAAGACCCCTCCCACTTAGCTCCTTCTAACCTCTTATCAAAGTTACAATAGTCTTTTTTTATATCTTCCCTTGTCAGTGATATCATTCTCATTCGAATAACAACCCTATCATAGGATTCATGTGCCCTCAAAATGGAAAGGCAACATGTGGATAACAAAAAATAACTAAAAAGATAAAAAATAGGGTAATGTTGGCCACTCCCCTAACATTTATTTATGTTGATGAACTGTCCCTTTTTAGCGCTTATCCCTTTGACAGGTGGCCCTCGAGCTCATATATGATCTTCTAGCAACTGAAAAGATCCATAGAACACCTGGCAATTACTTACTCCGTTCAAAACTTCAGAACAAGAATTCGCAACACATTTCACAGTGCCTGTCTGCAAGACATGCAATTTTTTGCACTGCAAAACTTAGTTGTATACTTTGTTTTCATTAACTTGATTTTCTTTAACACCTTGCAAAGGTTTTGGAGATTAGCACAAGGTTACAGAAGGTGTCATAATTTATTGTTGAGTTGCTTCAACTGCCACACCCCTGTTTCTTCATCATTTGATTTAAAAAACTCAAACTCCAATAGAGCTAAGATTCATTCCAGACACTTGGTCTTTAACATATTCAATAAAGTATTTGATCTCCTACATTCACTAACTGATGTAGTATGCACATGATAACTTTTGTAACACATTTCTATATCTTCTTAACTGAGCTTCCATGCTCTGTCTCCTACAAGACCTCCTTATCCCACTGGAAACTTGAACCTTTCAATCAATACCAAACTATCTATCCGCCTCACTCATCATATTTTCCTTCTTTGCAAGAACTCCTTGTTTAGTTAGGTTGAAGAGCTCCAATGGAAAATGGACCAAATCCACTATCACACTGGAAAACGTGTATATGAACCATGATAGGATTAGACCCAGATGGAGATATGTAGATAGTTGCATATGCAAGAGCTCCTATTGCCAGCATTGCTTCCTCTAATATATCAATTTCTTCGTCACATATAGAATTCTAAAACTCGATAGCTTGAAGAGAAATAGTCTCTTCATCTGTTTTGACAGCCTTTGCTATAATAGAAAATATGTCTTGCATGTAAGCGACAAGCTTCTCATAATATGTAGAAGATATTGACACTACTCATTCGAAAGCAGCTTGACGAATCTTACTTCTGGAGACAGGGTTGCTACACACACTACTCTCATAATAAAATCTCTCTCTACATCATTATTAAAATTCATCTGAGAAAAATTCAAAGCATTATACAATGCTCAAGTAGAAGCAAGTCTGACCTTATTGTTAAGCTCAGATGCATTCATTCCCTGCACAATAGTTGTAAGGATGGAATTCACCTGATCCTGAGAAAGAGTATCTGCAACAACCTCCTGAAAAATATATCCAAGAGTTTCTAGAGTGGCCTGTTTGAGATGCACAGGTGGTTCCATTTTTTCTATGGATGATTTGTTGAAGGCTTGAGGATATACATTGGCAAAGTTTCATCTACCTACAACCTGAAAGAAACCGAAAAGAAAGACATGCATCCTCCAAACAAACTCTGTATGCTATGTTGTAGATATATGTGTTGTCATTGAATTTGAATGTTAATACTCGATGCTCTTGTGTGTTGGAATCTCTTCTATATCATATTAATGGAGAAAATGAGTAGAGGCAGTAGATCACCATTCAAACGATTCTCAAACAAAATTAGTATGCTGACATGAAAACCCACGCCCAAACCTGCTAATATATGCATGATACATATACTAAACCATGCAACTTTCTCCTTGACACCTTGAGCTTCGATCTGTTGATAGAGAGCTACCAAACCCTGCAACTTGACACCATATGCCTTAAACCCTGTAGCTGTCAATTGTTTGCATTGGCAACTCTGCGTTTTTTTTTAAATTGACCATATGGGACATATCCTGCATAAATCGGGGAAACAACATATATCATATTTCAATAAGCCAATAATCCTTTAGGTATTTGATGAGTTATGTACAAGGTATGATCTCATGGGCTTGGTGCTCCTGTGTATTGTCTATATCGAGCAGAAAAACTCTACGTTGCACAAGGTTGTTAGCATTTAAATTTCAACATTTGGTGTATCAATGCATTGTACAAAGCCTGTGTGGGATCTTCCCATGACAGTTAGTGGAAATGTTGTCGAACAGGGCATTAGGCATGGACCTCTCCAATCGAAAGTTGGTTGTTATGCTCTGCATTCATATTTATATGCAAATAGGATATCCCACATTGCTCGGGGAAAAGAAAAAGTTTTCTTTATGAATGCAAATGGTCTCAAAGTATTTCGAAACATTTTGCACAAAGAAATCCGTGTAGGATCCTCCTCCTTGAGGGCTTGGCATTCAGAGATGGGATTTGTGTTATGTGTTGGTGTAGATGCTTGGATCGACAGTTGTGGGCTCAGATAATTGGAGATTAGGCCTGTGGGCCCAATATTGTTTTGGTCAAAATAATAATCCCGAGAAAAGATAAAAATCCAAAATGAACCTTTATTTCTTCACATGTAAAATGTTGTTCAAGTCCCTCCCTCCCCACCCCCCTTTTTTTTAATATTTTAAAACATAATAATGGTATTAATTGGGTTTTGGTAATAAAAATGAATGCACACCCATGTGAAGAAATTAAGTTCTTAAGAGGATATAAAGTCTTAATGAGGTATGTTGTTTTGGAAGACTATGATAGGAGCTCTGACACCTATAATGCAGACTAGGATGAAGATTGTGGGATTTGGTGAAAAACCGACAATAAGAGCTAATCAAGGATTAATGAAAGAATATGGAGGATATGGGAACGAAAAAAGACC
>JASDQU010205534.1:1176-12281 GCA_032191745.1 Picea mariana
TAAAGTTAAGGAAGGTTTGCAGAAATGTGATCATATACACCAGGTCTATTACAGAGCTACAAATCAGATTTGGATGATGAAATTGATGAAAGTTTTTGGTCGTGGTACATGTTGAGTACATGGTTGAAACAAATAGTTGATGAGTTGGCACACATACATGAGGTGTATAGTTGATGATGTTGGTACATATCGATGAGTCATAGTTGATGAGTAGTTGACACATGATTGGTACATACCTGGTACATGGTTTGATGCACTTATTTATGGTACAAGTTGATTACAGGTTCAAGTACAAGTTGATGCATGGTTTATGCATGGTTCAGATTTATTGGTATAGGTTTGCAGCGATATATCTCACAGTGATAGTGTGACAGTGGTTCCATCATTCTACTCTATTTCAGGGTGGCAGGACAGAGCAAAGACAGGTGGTTATAGCCGAAAAACATTGGGGGTTGTAGCCTCTTTTTGGTTGTAGCCAGATAATTGGGGAGTTGGAGCTTCCCTCAGGTTGTAGCTTGAGAAACTAGGGGGTTGGAGCCTCCTTCCAGTTGCAGCTGGAAAACAAAGGAAGTTGGTGCTTCCAATTAATGTAATTCTTCAAGACATATAAGAAAAAACATTATGTGGTTTTCTCCCGATTTGGGTTTCCACGTAAAACATTGGTGTACTGTGTATGTGTGTGATTGTTTATTTCTTACTGTTCATTATTGGATAATAATTCTACATTGATATAACATTTGAAGAAAAAGAATTATAATTACGCTATTACTGATTCAACCCGCCTCCCCCCTCTTAGTAATCCAACAATCATATAATGAACTATGATGCTCATGCAACAAGACATGGCGAACAGTTGCATGAGAAACACATAACTAATTGAGATTATAGAGCCAATTGTCTCAAAGAAAATAATCCAATAGGGAGGTTCGATTGACCACAATGGAACACTAAAGTGGATGCCATATAGGACAAAAAAAAACATGTGGCATAAAGATCTTTGCAAGCTTCGTAAGTAGCATAATGGACACTTAAAATCTAAAACCTTAGGAGGGGATGGTTGAACATGTTTACTACATGATTGGTGGTATCTTTCTTATACTTAAGGACCAAGTGAAACATAATTACCAACTAACGAGAACTCTAGCCCAAAAAACCTATATTTTTTAATCAAAAACACCAAAATTAACCCCTGAAACAAAAAATGGCACTACCAATGGAACCCTTTTTAGGGTGGTTAAAATTGCAACTAGTTTAAAATCACACCTTCACAACCAATACCATTGCAAAAAATTAACCCCTCGAATCAAAAAGTGATACTTCGAGTAGCACCAATTTTATTTTTTGAAGTTAAAATTATAACTTAATTGAAATTGTCACCTTAACAACTAGTACCATCGCAAAAAAAAACATTAAAATCAACTCCTAAATCGAAAAGTGTATTACTTAAAAAAAACTATTTACATTAAAAAATAAATAAATTGAAAAAAACACACTAAACAATTTAAATTTTTAAGTGAAAAAATAATACCTTCCAAAAAATTTCATAACACAAATTTTAAAAAATTGAAAAAAATTAAAAAATAAAACCTTTAAAAAACAATTTTAAATAAATAAATTTAAAAAACAAAAACAAAAAACCAACCAAAACCTAATTGGGGGTACAGTGATTCCTGAAATCACCCCTCCCCCCATTACCCATCCCTRCGCCCAAGCAACCCCCTGTCACCGCTCCCCCTTCACCATTGTCCTCCCCCAATTCCCTTCCCCCTCCCTATTCCACCCGCAGACTATGCCAAGAAACAATGGATTCTAAACTCGTCACTATAAGGTGCAACATCTCCACATCAAATTGCAGAGACAACCTTCACTATGGTAACTTTGCTTGAAAATCCTTAAATTAGTTTTTCCTTTTGTTTTGCCCAATATTGTTGATTATACACATCTATTCCATATTTTTGAAAAGGCTAACACTGACAACTTATAAATAAACAGTTTACTATTTAGATTTCAGATCTAAGATAGGTAGCAAAAAACAATGATCCTTCCTTTTTTGATTTTGTTTACTTGATATGGTGTTTCTTAAATTGTGAATTAACTTAGAATTCCTCTGGGTCAGGAAGCACCTATTCACCTATTCAAAATATGTAGTGATTGTTGATGACAAGATTGAATCCGAACTTTAGTGGTATGACAATTATTTGTCTCTAGTTAATAGAAAGAGTATAGCTACAAGTTTCACGAGAAGCAAATGGATCTATGCACTTCTTCAAGAGATAACACAAGATTGGGATTAAGAACATAAAAGCCATCTGGAATGCTCTTGCACAAGTGATTAAGAACTAACTTGACCTGAAATCAACCTTGGAAGGCTCAAATGTCATCTGTCATCTTACTTTCAAAAATATTTGATGGTATCTTCTTAAATATTTGATTCCACTTGCTTTAAAAAAACTATTGTGCTGTCAACCCTATGAGAAAAGAGCGCACGCAAACATTCGAGAATCTGAAATCTTGTAATGAACATGATAGGGTTTCATAGGATACTATAAATCATGGCTTTCACGTAATAAATTCAGTATATAATGAACACAATCACACGTCACAGAACTCACTGTTTGAATTGGAAGTAATTCAAATTGCTATCACAAATTTTCTATTAGAAAGGCCTAACTAAATTCCTAGATAATACTATTACTTGACTGGGTTGATTTCTCATTATTTAGCAGAACGAAAAAGGATAATGATTGTGTATTGAGAACATATAACTGAATTGACAGTTTTATCTCTCTCCTTGTGTAGATTTCATAGACTGCGTGAATAACAAGCATATGGTATATCTCAAAACCAAATCATTTTGGTCTAGTCATTTTTTCTATAATTAGATCTTGTTATTGATACTAAAACATTTGATGTTCAAGAATACCCATGACCCTTGTGCATTTCTTTTAATTTTTATTTTTTCAGAGAAAAACCTCACAGGTAAACACTAAGGCACTTCCCTGCCGACACTCTTGTGACGCTTGCACTGGTAGAGACAGCACCTGAAATACGTGACATAGGCAGCCAGCCCAGAGATTGACACAGAGACCTCCTGCATGAAGCTCAAAGCACTAAACCACTAAAGTTAGTCCATCAAGCTTATGTGTGTCTCTTATTATTTTCTTAATGCATGGGAAAAGAATTGATCTTTATAGTACTAAAATTACATAAACTCAAAATTGGTCCTAAAACATTTGATGTTTAAGAAAACCCAAGGTCCTTGTGCGTGTCTCTTATTTTTTATTTTTCCAAGGAAAACAATACAAGAAAACCCTAGGGCACCTCCCTATCAACATTGATTACAACACCTACAATGATAAGGACATCAAGTGAGATATACAATAGAAGCAGCGAACCTGGGGATTGACCTGGAGACCTCTTACATGAAGATCAAAGCACTAAACCACTCAAACTAGCCCATTGAACTAGTGCATGTCTCTCATCACTGTCTTCATGCATAGGAAAATAATTTATCTTTATCCTACTAAAATTACATAAACTCAAAATTGAATTTAAATACTGAACTCATGTTTTCAATTGCATGTGTTTGGTGTTTCTGGTATTTGTGGAAATGAAGAGATCGATAACAAACAGCCCATTGTCCCAACAGTCCATGGAGTGATTAAAGTACATGTTATTGGAAAGGGTCAAGTTTATTCCAAATCCAATTCCAAAGCAACCTATTGCACCTACAATAAATCAAAATGAGAAACTTTGTTTTCTTGTCACAAGCCTACTGCCCAATCAACTGTGTAAGAGGCTCACAGCTCACAACTAATGTTTGGAATACTAATCATTTCCTAAGCTTTTTAGACAGTTCGTCCTTAATCTCCTCCCCTGGTTTTGGCCACAAGGTTGAACTAGCTATATAGTGAGTTGCTGAATGATACTTGCTACACCTTAGTCTTACAGCTCAGTCTTATCAGGGTTGATTCTCAAACTGTAACTAGATTGCCATACCGTGTAGAAGCACTACATCGAAAATCATTGGCATAATTGTAAGCCTTTTTTCACTTCAATGGAAGTGGGCAAATACACTCTTGAAAACCTTTTTGAATTTTCAAAGATTTTACATATTTTATTTAAAAAGCGTTCCTCAATTTTTCAAGCAAATATTTTTCAATAAGTTCCCCAATTAAGGATTTAATCTCGTCTGTAAGCATAGAACAAGAATATGTAGCCAGTCTGACAATCATGAAAGACTGCCAAAATGGAAAAAGTACTAGTGAATCAATCACATAATTAGCTCCCGTGATTAGATTGCACAAGGCTTAGAAATATATACATGGGGTAAAACACTCGTATCTTTCAGCATTGTTGGTGTTCTAAAGCAATTAAATCCATTCAGTATGTAAACATAATTCCCTGAAACAATGATTGCCGTCCACACCCACAAGTACATAACAAGAAATTTGCTTGTCTGTGCTTTAACTTGACTCTCACCGGGCACTCACATTGAATAATACCTGAAAGCTGATAAGGATCTGAAGTATGAAGCATTGCCCATCTCCTTGACAAATAATTTAATACCATACAGGAACAAAAAATGATTAAGCTTGCTCCTGAAAGAACTGAGATCAAGTTTTATGTAGAAAGTGATTCAAAAATTTCCAAAGAAAGAAATTACAAGCACAAGTGAGGACTTTAGGAATGTTAGGCGGCGAGGTGAACTTTTCTACACCATATCTATAAGAGGATTCATTGATTTAAATATCCAGTATTCACAGTGCTTAATCATCCAGGACAATGACTCTTGAAGCCATTAGCAAGCATCCACTTCTATCTTCTCTCCCTTCCATTACCTCAATGTTTGCTCCACCTTTCGGATATGGTGTCAATAAATCTGCAGAGTTTGTATTACAGCGTGCTTCCTGTCCAATTTGAAAGCCCCTACTCAGAGTTGATGCCGTGGCTGTCGTTGAAGAGAATGTACCAACACCTGAATTACTAGATTTCTTTGGTGATGCTTTTGAATTAGCAAAGTGTTGCTTGCTGTCAGAATTGACCTCGTCTCCTGCACCTAAGTCATCCTCATGACTATCTGACTGAACATCAGCATCTTCACCGTTGATATGATCCTCACCCTGCATGGATGATTGATTCAAGCCCACACTAAAATCTGCCGGAGGCAGTTGGACTTTAAGAATTTTTACAACCTCTTCGCACAAGCTGTCGAGAGGGCGAAGATTTCTCCTCAAACGAAGGCCAGCTGACTTATTTCCTGTATATGTTTGAAATGATTCTTGCTCATTTTCATTAATCACCTTACACATCTGCAATGCACATGGACTTGAAAGAAGTCAAGATAACATTGTAGGAAGTAGATAATTAGAACAGTACATAAGCTCTTCTGCAACTTCGAGTGCCAGCAACGGGAATGAACAAAACAGTATAATTAATTCAATGACTTCATTTGAACTGAATGTAAGCCCCAAGTTTAAATAAGAAATTTGAGGATGGAAGTCAAGAAGTGGACCTCATTGTAAAGTCGAGCTAATTCCAGGCGATTTGACTCATTATCCAAAGCACATGTTAAAACCTCTTCTGGATCTGGAATCACAACTTTGGGTCAACTTTCAGCAGAAACACAAATGAATATCAACCAAAAACCCCCCATATCCAGTCAAGAAAAACAGAATCAGCTCCCAAAAAATATTCCCCAACCATTTACTCCAATAGGCTCCACCAAATAAATAAATAAAAGTAGCTCCAATGAATTCTGGCAAGATAAAGAAGGGCACTAACCTATAGGTGATAGAGCAGGAAAATTGGAGCTACCAATTTCTGCCTGTGGTTGATTTACAGGGCTTGGTACATATGTATCTCTAGGCTCTTGCTCAGGGTCTTCATTGATAGACTCGAATTCCTTCTGCTCTTCCTGAAATTGCAAGCAGGGAAAAATCAGTTAGTATTATGATTTAGTGCCAACACATTTTGGTCAAAAATGAACACTAGAAGCACCAAACAGAAATTAGAATCTGGAAAGATCAGTAAACAATGGATAACATAGGCACCTACAGGCTACAATCCCATGGCAATTTCAAAGCCAAGAAAAGCTCCAAAAAGTAGAACCACTAATAGTCAGCAACATCAAAAGCTAGTGTAACAGTAACACTCAATACAGTGGTACTAATACAATATATATTTGAACGCTGCTGCTTTCTAAACTTGCACAGTTGATAAAATGCGGGGCAAAAATGAAAACAAGTGAAAAATTGAAGGAGTTCTTTTTCCTTTAGGTGCTTTCTAGAGTTGGACAGAGTCCAACTATGGTTTTAAGGAGGGTCCCATAATCTCTCTCTCTCTCTCTCTCTCTCTCTCTCTCTCTATATATATATATATATAAGGTTTTCTTGTCGTTTTTAATATTTCAAGGATTCGTACCTTGATTTCTATGGGATGACAATTGAAGTTTAATAGCAAGGAAATCAAGGTGTGTCTATATATATATATATATATATATATATATATATATATATATATATATATATTTAAGGTTTTCTTGTTTTTAATATTTTCAAGGGTTCGTCCCTTGATTTCTATGGGATCACAATTGAAGTTTAATAGCAAGGAATTCAAGGATATGGCCGTGTTTCAAGTAATGGAGAATGTGCTCTTTCTCCATGTCAAGGCCCACTGGAGTATAAATTTCTAACAAAAAAATCTGCATCAAGATAAAATGCAAGCATCCACAATGTCACGTTCCCACTATTGGAATAGCTTGATTCCAAAAAGACAAGGAGCTTGTGTATGAACAATACACTTGCAAAAAGTATCATAATGATGCAATGAACATTGGAAACAAGTGATCATGTCCAGCCAAGCATATAATTGACATCAATCATGTTTAGTTGCATGATTACGAGCTACTTTGTTTTTACCTCCTACCCATAGCACGTCCTTTAAGCCCTAGAAAATTAGTGAGTATGATAAATAAATTGTACAGAACTTATGATACTCACAATTGACTCCTTCTGGTACTCCGCATTGAGTGCTTTTTCTAAAAGCGAAACCCTCTTTCTAACAAACTCAAGGAGCCTCTTTTGTACATCTCTTAATTGGGCAAGAACGCTCTCTGAAGATCCAACTTGAGGTAGCTGGTTTCTCTTTTCAATTGCTGATGTTGCTACTACTTCACCAACACCTGCAACATCACAAGCACGTTCTACAGAAGGTAGTTTCACTTGACCTTCTACCATGCTGCTACAGCCATCCTCCTGTATATGGGGACCTTTGTTTTCTATAGGAGAGGAGACTCCAGCATTTTTATTTATTGGATCTCCCACGGTAGATATATTTAATGGTGGTAACTGTAACTCCTTTCTAATGACATGTTGAAACCCAAGATCAGTGTCCTCTACAACAGCATGCCATCTCCCATAACCATGCCTGCAAAAGCATAAGAGAATCAGCTATTGTTCATAACTCACCTACGCAAAATGTTAAATGGGAAGCATCATTTGTGCATACTTCAGAATAGCTTGTAGCAGCTTGGAATCATGTTCCTGCTTCCAAAATCTGGAGTTCTTTAGTCCAGGAAATTTGTTGTAGATATCAATGGCAAACAATGGTATAGAAGGATTTTCTGCTAATAACTTCACCTGCATATGTCCATAATTAATTTTTATCCTTTAATGAGCAAATTACAAGAGGAACAATTATCCAATAAGCATGATGGAATCTAGATATACAAGTCAAGATCGACCAATAGACTAATGAAAGTAACAAATAAAAGCAACAATAATCATAAGGTAAAAATGCATTGTACCTCAATACATAAACATACCTTGTCTTTTATCAGGTGCAAAATTGCAAGGCGGACAAGAACATCTTGTATCCGTAGACCTTCTTTGGGTACACCATCTTCAATCACAAGTTCAATACAACATGTCAACCTTCATAATACAAGAAACAAAAACAAAATAATGTTAAAGGTCAACATAATCAGAATCCAAATTTTAAGATATTAAAATACCAGAAAATGTCGGTGAATCAGTTATATCCTCCGCAATATGAGTTAGAAAGAGAGTCCCATACCTGTTGAAATAGTACAAATTAGAAGAATCTTTAAAAAATATTTTCAGAAGCATTCATTAACTGATCATGTACATTTTAGAACGTTCAAACCACTGTCAAACTAATCCTTCCATTATGCTGGATATAAAAGATAAACGAGCAATATTATTATTGTTTGGACAAGCTTGGCATCTCTTAGTAAATAAATCATAGTGCACTCACATAAGACATCAACTTTACTCTTCTGCCTGTTAAATTTGGTAGCATCGACAGTCATTCTCCAATGAAAGGCCATATGGGCCACCCTGAGGCTAGCCAGGGAGATTTGGAGAATCAACCAGTCGTGTGAGGTATTGACAAAAGCCAGGGGGAACATATTCAAACCAAAAGTCAGGACGAACGAGATGCTATGTAAGTCTAATGCAAAAGTCAGGGGGAACGTACAACCTCTGTGAGCATAGACAGTCTAGTGCAAAAGTCAGGGGGGACGTAAAACCTCTATGAGCCTAGTCAAACCTTGTGAGCCATGAGCAAAAGTTAGGTTGAATATAAAATTCCTATGAACTAGAAACAAACGATATTCCTAATATTGCAAATGATATAAATGTATTGATCTAGTGTGTTGGCACGTGTAATATTATCCACCATGAAGAGAAATTTGAATTGCCTTGTAAAGAGTCGAGTTGTAACTGAAGTCTCAAGTCTAGTTCTATTTCCGAACTAAAGTGTAATGCTGGGTTGTAACTGAAGTCTCAAGTCTAGTTCTATTTTCGAACTAAAGTGTAATGATGAGTTGTAACTAAAGTCTCAAGTCTAGTTCTATTTTCGAACTAAAGTGTAATGTTGAGTTGTAACTGAAGTCTCAAGTCTAGTTTTATTTTCGAACTAAAGTGTAATGCTGAGGTAAGTCAAGCATGCTTTCAGACCTCTATTTCGAGGCCTCTCCACTTCTCCTCCATTCCTTTATAAGCAAAGGTCGACCCCTCTCTTCAACACAGTTCGTATGCAGGTTAAGGGTGAAGCTAGAAGCACATATCAGTGAGGTAAAGGCAGCATATAGAGGCAGCATACAGAGGCAGCAAACAGTGCTGTAGATCAGCTGAACAGAGGCACATATCAGTCCTCTAGTGACAGCAATACAAGCGCTGAACAGAGCCGTATATCAGTCCACTAGTGACAGCAATACAAGGACTGAACAGAGGTGTATATCAGTCCATTAGTGACAGCAATACAAGCGCTAAACAGAGACACATATCAGTCCACAAGTGGCAGCAATTCAAGCGCTATACAGAGGCACATATCAACACCATAAAGGCATCTGTACCAGTGCTAAATAGAGGCACATATCAGTCAATCAGAGGCAGCAACAACAACCTATATCATAGCTGATATATCAGTTCATAAGAGGCAGTGTATCTCAGTCTTTGAAGGCAACTTGGATACATCTATATCAGCAAGGTCTCTTAGGTCTCTGTCAGGTCAGAGTCAACTTGGCAAGCTCTTTAAGAGCAGAGTTTTCATGGTGAATGTTTGTAAGTGATCTTACATTATTAATGCAATAAAGGAATATCATTTGCTGGGGTTTTCTCCCCGTACAGGGTTTCCCCAGGGTATATGTATTGTTGATGTGCATGCTTACGTATCTACATGATTATTGTTATTCAGTTATGATTCTATATTGTTGAAATGTATTAAGATGGAATCAAAGTGTTGAAGAATTTAAAAGAAATAATACGCATAAGATATCAAGCTCAAAATTTAACATGGTATCAAAGGTTAAAGTGTGTTAAGCTTGTTGAAATGCAGCAGCAGGTACACACGGATCTAAGCAAGCTTGATTAAGTTTCCAGTCTGAGGTCCACGGCATCCTCCATTTCAGTCAGAGCCGAGGATAGGCTTGAAGGAGCTGCCAACTTCAATGTGTGGAAGCTCCAGGTAACAAATATCTTGCAGGAGCATGATCTTGAGCAAGATCTTGACCAAGGTCTCTTAGGTCTCTGTCAGATCAGAGTCAACTTGGCAAGCTCTTTAAGAGCAGAGTTTTCATGGTGAATGTTTGTAAGTGATCTTGCATTATTAATGCAATAAAGGAATATCGTTTGCTGGGGTTTTCTCCCTGTACAGGGTTTCCCCAGGGTATATGTGTTGTTGATGTGCATGTTTACGTATCTACATGATTATTGTTATTCAGTTATGATTCTATATTGTTGAAATGTATTAAGATGGAATCAAAGTGTTAAAGAATTTAAAAGAAATAATACGCATAAGATATCAAACTCAAAATTTAACATGGTATCAAAGCTTAAGGTGTGTTAAGCTTGTTGAAATGTAGCAGCAGGTACACACAGATCCAAGCAAGCTTGATTAAGTTTCCAGTGTGAGGTCCACGGCATCCTCCATTTCAGTCAGAGTCGAGGATAGGCTTGAAGGAGCTGCCAACTTCAATGTGTGGAAGCTTCGGATAACAAATATCTTGCAGAAGCATGATCTTGAGCAGTATGTGACCACAGTGGTGGAGGAACCGACTACTAATGCAAGAAGAGCGGCCTTCAAGAAGAGTCAAGCAAAGGCCAAATGAATCATCTTTGACTTAGTCAAAGATAGTATAATGTCGGCAATGACTTCGTTAATGACTGCCAAGGACTGTATGAATACCTTGGTGAATCTATATGAGAAACAGGCTCCAAGTCAAAAGAGGACACTTAAACACAAGCTTAAGTATTTGAAGATGGAGAAAGGTGAATCAGTAGCATCTTTTTGTTCCACGATAACCCACATCACAGATCAGCTTTTGGTCACAGGGGTCACAGTGGATGTTGATGACTTAGTGCAGACCATATTTGATGGTATTCCTTCTTCATGGGAGACCTTCTTATCCAATGTAAGTGGGAGAGAGATTCAACCCACGTTTGAGAGATTATGGCATGATTGCCTCCAAGAGGAGAGTCACACTGCTATCAGGAGCGAGCCAACCAGAGCAGAGCATTTAGCATTAGCATCAAGATTCAAGGGAAAGAAGAAAGTCACTTCTAAAAAGGCTCTCTAAGGAA
>JASDQU010205534.1:33029-44354 GCA_032191745.1 Picea mariana
ATCGACTAGACCAACAAGAAGCATGACGATTAGACATTAACTATGAAATGTAATTAAAAGAAGACATGTCAATACTATGGAAAGACAGGACATGTCAAGAAGGTTTGCTAGAAGACAAAGATATTAAGGATCGGGCCAAGAATATTGAAGGAAAGGTTTTCACTAGTTGACCGACCATCCAAAGGTAAGAGATAAACTATACTTTCTTTGTTAGTACTTTTCAAACATTGCATGCTCACACCACTGAAAGTGAGTGGATAATTGAATCTAATTGTGTCCATCATATGGCTAAAGGATGTTTCTCTCTTTCTTCATTAAATAAGATTGCAAAAGAAGAGATTTTTCGTTGATGATTACGCACTTGATATTGTTGGTTGTGGTAGAAATGAATGTCAAAATGGTGTGGTCATTGATGTGTATCATGTACCAAGCTTGAATGTGAATTTGTTATCTATACACCAACTAATCCAAACTAGCAAGAGGATTGAATTCTAACCAAACAGTTTTGTTGTGAAGGATATTAAAAATGACTTTGTTGTTGTTGAGGGTATTCTTAACCCTAAAGAGAAACTAGATAAGTTTTGTGATTTCCCTAAGCAATATCCAGGACCGACTGCACTCATATCCAAGACCGACAACTGAAGCAAAATTTGGTATGAGGTACTCAAACATCTAAATTTTCGAAGTATGAAATTGATGGTCAAGTTTAATATGGTTAATAGACAACCTAGGGTATCTCTTGGCAAAGATCTCTCACACCTCATCAAAACAATGTTCTTGAGAGGAATAATGAAACCTTCATTGAAATGGCATAGTGTTTGATTTAGCCTTCAAGCCAAAGGTATGTCGACTAGATTTTGGGCTTAGGTAGTCTACTGCTCAAATTACCTTCTGAACATGATTCCAACTAAAGTGGTATGGGATATGACCCCACTTGAGAGATGGAGTGGTAGAAAACCCTTAGTTAAACATCTCAGAATGTTTGGATGTATAGCTTAGGCTCATATCTCAGGTGATAAAAGAAAATGTTGGATGCAAAGAGTCATGCTTGTATTATGATGGACTACTTTAATGAATCAAAAGCCGACAAGTTGTTTGATCCAATCAAATAAAAAATTATTTGAAGGAGAGGCGTCTTTGATGAGCAAGTTCAAGTGTTGCTCTATTAAACTCCTCTTCTTGCATTTTGAGAAGTGATCCATTCGAAATTGTAGGAATTCTCCATCAACTTACCTATACACTACATCAACTAGCTTGTCGATTGGAAAGTTAACCTACCTGACAAAATCAACTTGTAATCAACCTTCTATGGTAGCGTCAACTACAAGCAATGGACTCCGTAATGAATTGACTATGGACGTTCATGGTGTATTGATGTAGGATCCCCTTCTACCAAGGACATTAGTCTTCCTCGATGGGTGATTAAGACAATTAAAGTTGTTTGTGTGGATATTAGTAATGAAAATGACTCAAGGAAAACTAGAGGACAAAAAAAACATGGTAGAGTGCCTTAATGGCACGTGTGCTAGAGACATGTGATCCTGATACATGTGCAAATGAACATGGTCGACCAGAATGGGAGAATGTTATGGTTGACGAGTACAATTCCTTGATAAAGAATAAAACTTAAGACGTGGTGAAATGTTGATGGATCTACAAAACTAAATTCACATATGAAGGCATTGTTTAGAGGTATAAAGCTCGGCCAGTAACAAACAGATTTTCTCGACAAGAAGGTATTGACTACACCGAAACCATTGCCCCTATTGCAAAGATGAACTCTATCTGACTGATTCTTGCACTTGATGCTCATTTTGGATGGAACATAAAATGGATCTCAAGAGTATTTTTCTACATGGTGATCTCACTAAGGAGATTTATATGGAGAAACCCCCAAGCTTTGAGAAGGATTGCAATCTTGTGTCAACTAAAGAAATCCTTATATGGCTTGAAAAAAGACCTCAATGTGTGGTATACAAAAATCGACTGGGTATTTCTCGACCTGGGTTTCAAACAGTGTGAACCATATCACAATATTTATATTTTACATGTGAATGATGATACTTCGAATATTGTATTATAAGTAAATGATCTAGTCATCATTGGAAGTAACGATGAATTAATTTTGGTTTGAAAGAAATGGTTAACAGATATTTTGAAATGGTAGCTTGATCTATTGCATTTCTTCTTGGAAATCCAAATCTTGCAGATGGATTATGATTCCTTCTCTCTCACAAAGATTCAACCTAGAATATTATCAATCATGTACTACACCATATCAACCAAGAGTGAAACTAAGGAGTGTGATTCTCCAAAGTTGTTGCTACTCTCTATAGGAAAATTGTTGGTAGCCTCATTTATTTGACTCACAATGAACCTTGTATATCTTTTGTTATTAGAATGGTCTTTAAGCTCATGCACAATCCAAGGGAGAGCCACTTGAAGGCTGTGAAGAGGATTATCCACTATATCAAGGGTACATATCAGCTTAGAATAGAGTATTTCAGTAAGAATGTGAACTAGTTGGTTGGTTACACCGATTCTGATCGTACTTGAGATGTTACCCTGCTTATGGGAACATTTGTGGTATTGATTCAATGAAGGTCAAAGTGTATGGTCTCATAGAAAATGTGGAGGTGTATCTGCAGGCTTTCCCCCACATCATCCTCATCATGAATATAATTGTGATTGATGTACCGGATGCTTGGGGCATGCTCTTGTCAAGAAGTTTGTTCGATACCCTTGGGGGTTTTCTCAATATGGACCTTACTCATGCACACATCCCTATGGGGGATGGAACTTTTGAGATTCTATGAAGTCAATATGTTGCAAAGAATCATGTAGTTGACCCAAATAGCCCAGACCATTGAAGTCACTGTGAGTATGATGTGGCAGAGTATGATGTAGTTGGAGAATGTGCCCAATGCTATGGTGCACCCCTTGCTTCTCACAATTGTCTCCTTGGCTTGCCTGCTACACCAAATTGTGCACCCTCAAACACTAGTGCACCCCCTTTACTCAAGAGTGCGACCTCCTCTAGTGTGTGCACCCCTCACCTAGGAATGAATACCTTTGCCTCACACAATAGCGCCCAACAATGCTTTCATTCACCTCAAACAAGTGTGCCCTTCCTCCTTGAATGTGCCCCTTGCTCAAGTATATGCGCCCTTCATGAAAACTTGCGCCCTCCTCATCTCAAGGATGACATACTCAAGCCCTTGTGCCCCCTCCTCTCCTCAAGAATGTGCCCAAGTGTTCTCCAAACCCTCACTCTCTCTTCCTCTTAACCTGTCTTCTCCTCACCCAAGTCTCTCAAGTGATCAAGTGAAGAATGAATCTCCTACTCACCCTTTTGCCTCCTTTAGCCTCTCTTTGGCCAAACCTAAAAGATCAATGGCCTAGATTAGATCTAGCCAAGTCTAATCAATGGGTGAGATCTCATCTCATAAATCTCACATGGAAACCCACTTTGCTCAAGTTTCCATAGTTTGCTTTATGTCTATTAATTCACCCACTTTGTGAATTAATTGTCACTTTATGACTTAAGTGACTAAGTTAAAGTGAAATTATAACATAAAGTAAAGGTGTAAGGGTAATAGTCTCCCCCTTTGTGTTTAGAGACTCACAAACACAAGGGGACCACTTTCCAATGTACCCAAATCTCAACAGTCAAGAGGTTGGTCTGCTACCCTTAGGGGTTTTCTCAGTATGGACCTTACTCATGCACATATCCCTGTGGGGGATGGAACTTTTGAGATTCTATGCAGTAAATATGTTGCAAAGAATCATGTAGTTGACCCAAATAGCCCAAACTATTGAATTCACTGTGAGTATGATGTGGCACCTCAGGTCATTGAGTATGATCCTTCGGATTTGCCTTTTGCACAAGAGGATTGTATTGATACACTACTTTTGAAGACAGATAAATATAAGGAGAAGCTTGTGAAATATATGTTGATGATTGCAGCTATGTGAGACATTCTCCAGGACACAAACCTGAGAGAGACCCCTGAGAGGGGTGTGTGGTTCCTATCTGAGACAAAGCTGGAACGTAGAGATGACCTCCTCCTTACAGAGAGTTGAGAAGAACTCCAGATGATTCTCATGTGTAACACAGTGAGAAAGGAGATCTGCAGAGTTGGACGTGTATGTCGCTGAGCAAAAGGTGAACGTGTGAAATCCCAAAGTGCTGGGTGCATCGTCATGAGAACAGAAATGAAGATGACGTATTAGCCTCCTTTGAGCAAAGAGTTAATGCGAAACTCCAGATGACTCTCCTGTGTAATGCAGTGGGAAAGAAGCTCTGTTGAGTGGACATGCCTGTGCATGAGCACAGGAGAACGTGATCCTAGTGGCTGAGCACTAGTGAAGAAGTGGTTCTTATGTGTAATGCAATGAGCCAGAGATATGGACATCCCTATGGATGTGCCCCTAGTGGATGAGTACTAGTGGGTGTATAAGATCCCTTGCTATATTGTTCAAGATCCAGACCTACCTGTAACCCTAATTGTAATGTAAAGGGTATAGGTCGGCGCCACCTTAATGTGACTAGTAATTAATGTAAAAGATAATTAATCTGGTTAATATTAATTATATTATAAGATAGAGAGGTCAGCACTGTTGTGCCAATAGACACTTTTGTTGACAGGTTCAGTCTAGTATAAGTAAAGGTAAATTCCCCATTGAGGAATCATATCTTTCATGTGAGTTTGGAAATTTCAGCAAGTACACCTTCTTGGGAAAAGTGTGCACCTCTCTTGGGCGCTAGTCTTCTAGGGTTTGAGCACCCTCTTGTGTGCTAGGTTTATTGGTGGTGAAGGTCTTTCTCTTGAAGAATATAGCAAAGGATTTTGGCTGGGTTTTCTTCCCTTGTTGAGAAGGGTTTCCCAGGATACTTCTTGTGTTCTTGTACATGGTGTTTCTTCTTGTGATCTTGGTTGCTACAACCTTAATTGTTATGGTTAAGTCAAATGTTAAAATGGAATGAACTTCATGCTTAACCTTGCTCATTGAAAAATCAACAATATCAAGGAAAGGATTGAGGGTCCATCAAGATACTCAAGAAGGATGAAGATAAGAAGGATAAAGAAAGAGAAAAGGCTATCAAGGACATGGTTAAGGTAGATCTACCTACACAACCTTACATTGAAGAGATACCTTTGTTGAATTTTAACTATGCTAGGCTCAAGCATGAGGTTTATTTTATTTTAGCATGTACTTGAACCATAAACAAATGCAGCTACACCATACACAAGTGCTTCAATAACCAAGATTACAAGAAGAATTACCATGCACAAGAACACAAGAAATGTCATGGGAAACCCTTCTACTCAAGGGAAGAAAACCCAACAATCCTTTGATATATTCTCAAGATAAGATCCTCCAACCATAAAACCCTAATGCACACAAGAGGGTGCTCTACGACCTTGAAACTTGCACCCAAAAGAGGTGCACACTTCAGCCCTAAAATGTACTTGCTGAAATTCTGAAATTACATGTGTAAGTGTGTTTCCTCAATGTGTAAATCTGTTTTCTTCCCTTGTTGAGAAGGGTTTCCCAGGATACTTCTTGTGTTCTTGTACATGGTGTTTCTTCTTGTGATCTTGGTTGTTGCAACTTTAATGGTTATGGTTAAGTCAAATGCTAAAATGGAATGAACTTCATGCTTAACCTTGCTCATAGAAAAATCAACATGGTATCAGAGCATAGGTTTTGAAGAACCCATTGCACAAACATCTACCAGTCTCCTCTCTTTTCTGCAGAACCGTACGGCCCTCCTAGGGTTTCCAGAAAATTCGTATGGCCCTCCTTTCTGAAGTGTTTCATCCCTTAATATTTGAACGTTGGGGCTAATTTTGACATAGGAGAGTACGGCCTCCTCCAGCACACCTCTAGAGACTCTCAGAATGAAATTCCGAGCATTTTGAAATTTTGGCCCTAAGGTTTCTAGGGTTTTGCTAATTTCTGCAGAAATTTCAGAATTAGGTTTTCTACAACTCATTGAAGGAGCTCTTCAGCTCACCAGTGTTCTCCTACCCTTCAAAGGCTTATTGTTGGCAGTCATAAGTCCAACAAAACCTAAAAATGCTAGCCTAGCCTAGAAATTAGGTTTTCTAGCCTAGTTGACAAGGGTTGGTGAAGAATCTAAAATTATAAAGAACAGAACTATGATGGAAGATAAGCTTATGGATCAAGCAACTTTAAGTTACTGGAAGACAAGACTTCGGAGGAAGGCTTATTGTGGGTGATACAAAAAGGTGACACTATGACTACCCTCTTCATGAAGATGTCAAGAGGACAGAAATCAGCCAGGTGCCATTGGAGAAATCATATCAGCACCCTCAAGTATGCACTTGTATATATATTATTTGTATCATTGTCATGGATCCAGAGGGATCTCAGTGCATTCAGAGGAACAACACACTGGAAGTGAGGACCCCAGGTTTGATTGTTGTAATTGTTATTCCTCTAACCTATATTTCTAAAGTTTTCTACATTACAAGTAGGTGTTGTCGCTGGGACAACAATCCTTAAAATTGTTTTGATTCTAAAGATGTACTCATTATTCTCCTTTAAGAGATATTCTTGTTTTGGTTCCTCTTGTTTTCTTGTTCCAGATAGGTTAACAACAAAGGAAGATGTTTATCCTTCAAAGGGAGCCACTTGACTCAGAGGGAGTCAAAACTATTTGAGAAAGGGGAAGAATAGAAGCATCATTGAGGAAACCAATGCAATAATGCATGACACCAGAGTGAAGCCTGGGATTGAACACTTCAAGATATTTGGGTGCCCAGTGTATTTTCATGTACCCAAAGAGAAGAAGTCCAAGCTAGACCCTTCAGGGAGAAAAGATACATTTATGGGATAACAATGAATCTTCGAAGACATTCCAGATCGACATTCCTGGTCAGAGACAGATTGAGACAAGCAAAGATGTTGTCCTTGAAGAAGAGATAGCCTTTCAAAGATCCAGAGAATCTCAGATGGAGATTGACAGTGAGGCAATGCCTTCTCTCCCTTCAACAATTCAGGGGGAGACAGACATTATTCCAGCTGATCCAGTTGCTCCAGTTGATATGTTCAGAGATATTGCAGTAGGGCATAAAAAGTCTGCCTAGGCTCACTCTCCAGGAGGCAGAGAAACATACAAGCCTCTCAAGGTACATCCCGAGAGAACAAAGAGATTTTTCGAGCTACTCTTCAGCCATGAACCACATCATTGATTCTGAGCCTTCTTGTCATAGAGAAGCAACAGGAGAACATGTATGGCAAGATGCCATAACAAAAGAATACCAGTATATCTTAAAAGAGTGATGTATATGATATTGTTCAAAGACCAAAAGGGAAGTCTGTGATGACTTCCAAGTGGATCTATAAGATCAAGCATGCAGCTCATAGAAGTGTCGAGAAATACAAAGCGATATCTATAGCCAGAGGTTTCTCACAAACAGAGGGAGTTGTCTATAATGAGACACTTGATTCAGTAAACCTGATACACTTCCATCCGTACTACCATCCATGAGTTGGAAACTATGTCAGAGGATGGATTCTTGATGAGTTTGGGTTTCAGCAAGAGTGTTGTTGATCCAAACCTATATTATTACAGTGTTGGTGACGAGAGCCTGATTTTGATGACTTATTCAGAAAGCCTTGTTGTTGGATACAAGTAAGCTTTGACTTCTGATTTCGAGATGAAGGATATGAGTATGATGCACCACTTCTTGGGACAAGAAGTATGACAGAGAACCGATGAGATTTTCCTGAGTCAAGGAAAACATACAGCGTGAATATTAAAAGAAGTTCAGTATGACAGAATGCAAAACCACCGTGATGGATTTGAAGAAAATGAATGATGATGATTCAGACGAGATTGACCCACAGCTGATTGGATCATTGATGTATCTGGTTAACACCAGACCTGATTCATGCTATGCAGTGAATGTGCTTAGTCAATCCATGAGTCAGCAGAGACAGACTCACTGGATAGCAGTAAGCATGTATTGAGATATATACGAGGCACAGTTGGATATGGCCTGAGATATGCCTCCAGTGTGAACTTGAGTTTGCAGGATATGCCGATACAAATTGAGCAGCGAGTACAGTGGACCGGAAGACAACATCCGGTTGTTGTCTTTCCATGAAGTTTGACATGATTTTCTGATGCAACAAGAAACAAAACTCTGTGGCCTTGAGTACCACAGAAGCAGAGTATATAGCATCGAGTGTGCAAAGCCATATGGCTTCACACGCTTCTGACAGATTCACTTGATCATGAGATGGATCCTATGATGATAACCAAAAACTGTGTGTAAAGCTCTTTGAGAACCCAATGTTTCTTGATGGATCGAAACACGTTGAGATGAAATATCATTATATCAKAGATATGATGCAGAGGAAAATAGTACACATGCAGTACCTTCCTACACGAGCAGATTGCAAACATCTTCACCAAATTAGCTTGGTGAAGAATACTTCCCTAGTTAAGAGGGAGTGTTGATGATTGCATCCGTGTGAGACTTGGCATGATGAAGAATGCCTCCCTAGCTGAGAGGGAGTGTTGATGATTGCATCTATGTCAAACATTCTCCAGGACACAAACCTGAGAGAGAGCTCCTGAGAGGGGTGTGTGGTTCCTATCTGAGACAGAGCTAGAAAGTAGAGATGGTTTCCTCCTTACAGAGAGTTGATTAGAACTCCAGATGATTCTCCTGTGTAACGCAGTGAGAAAGGAGATCTGCAAAGTTGGACGTGCAGGTGGCTGAGCACATGGTGAACGTGCGAAATCCCAAAGTGTTCTGTGCATCGTCATGAGAACAGAAATGAAGATGATGTATTAGCCTCCTCTGAGCAGAGAGTTGAAGAAAAACTCCAGATGACTCTCCTGTGTAATGCAGTGGGAAAGAAGATCTGTTGAGTGGACGTGCCTATGGATGAGCATAGGTGAACGTGATCCTAGTGGTTGAGCACTAGTGAAGAAGTGGTTCTTCTGTGTAATGCAATGAGCCAGAGATATGGGCATCCCTATGGATGTGCCCCTATTGGATGAGCACTAGTGGGTGTATAAGATCCTTTGCTATATTGTTCAAGATTTAGACCTACCTGTAACCCTAATTGTAATGTAAAGGGTACAGGTCGGCCCCACCTTAATGTGACCGGTAATTAATGTAAAAGATAATTAATCTGGTTAATATTAATTATATTATAAGATAGAGAGATCGGCCCTGTTGTGCCAATAGACACTTTTGTTGACAGGTTCAGTCTAGTATAAGTAAAGGTAAATTCCCCATTGAGGAATCATATCTTTCCTGTGAGTTTGGAAATTTCAGCAAGTACACCTTCTTGGGAAAAGTGCACACCTCTCTTGGGCACTAGTCTTCTAGGGTTTGAGCACCCTCTTGTGTGCTAGGTTTATTGGTGGTGAAGGTCTTTCTCTTGAAGAATATAGCAAAGGATTTTGGCTGGGTTTTCTTCCCTTGTTGAGAAGGGTTTCCCAGGATACTTCTTGTGTTCTTGTACATGGTGTTTCTTCTTGTGATCTCGGTTGCTGCAACATTAATGGTTATGGTTAAGTCAAATGCTAAAATGGAATGAACTTCATGCTTAACCTTGCTCATAGAAAAATCAACAATATCAAGGAAAAGATAGAGGGTCCGTCAAGATACTCAAGAAGGATGAAGATAAGAAGGATAAAGAGAGAGAAAAAGCTATCAAGGACATGGTTAAGGTAGACCCACCTACACAACCATACATTGAAGAGATACCTTTGTTGAATTTTCACTACGCTAGGCTCAAGCATGATGTTTATTTCATTTTAGCATGTACTTGAACCATAAGCAAATGCAGCTACACCATACACAAGTGTTGCAATAACCAAGATTACAAGAAGAATTACCATGCACAAGAACACAAGAAATATCCTGGGAAACCCTTCTACTCAAGGGAAGAAAACCCGGCAATCCTTTGCTATATTCTCAAGAGAAGATCCCCCAACCATAAAAACCTAATGCACACAAAAAGGTGCTCTACAACCTTGAAACTTGTGCCCAAGAGAGGTGTGCACTTCAGCCCTAAAATGTACTTGCTGAAATTCCGAAATTACATGTGTAAGTGTGTTTCCTCAATGGGGAAATCACCTTTATTTATACAAGACTAGACACATCAATAGGTGTGTCTGTTGGTACAACAGGGCCGACCTCAATAACTCAGAAATATAATTAATTATAACAATAAACCTTCATTATCTTTCACATACGGTGGGGTCGACTTGTACCCTTTACATCGCAATTAGGGTTACAAGTAAATCTTACACTTAGACAATATAGCAAGGGATCGACACGTCAACTAGTGCTCAACCACTAGGGACATATCCACATGTGCTCAGCCACAGGGAAGTCATACTCAACAGATCTCTATCTCAACTGAGTCCACAGAAGAATCATCTGGAGTACCACATCGACTCAACTCTCACACAGAGGAGAACGATAGACCCATCACATGGGCACACCCAACCACTGGGAGATGACTCAACTCTCACACAGAGGAGAACGATGCACCCCACCACATGAGCATGCCCAACATTGGGCTCTCTCACAGGTCGACTCAACTCAGTCACAGAGGAGAACGTATCCTAGAGGATGTCTCACGACGTTGCAATCATCAACAACCTTATGTTGAGTTTGACGAAGGAAGCCTTGCACTCATGTGGGATAAGAGAAAGGGAAAACCTAAGTATGATAAGATGAGTGATGTTTTATGGCTTGGCCCTTACATCATCAAGAAGAAGTCTAATAAGGGTACTTACTATTTATCTGTCATGGATGGGAGGAAGATGTCATTACCAGTCGATGGGTCCATCCTCTGACCCTATGTTGATGGGACCCGATCTCTACGAGCCTCAAGCCCCAAGTAAGTAGGTCGGTCATTTTCTTTCTAGCATTTGCATTTGTGTGTTCATCGTAGTGTAGTTGCATTTTTACATATTGTTTTGTTGCATTTATGCATAATTGTTGTGATTTGCTTGAATCATATTGTATGTTAGTTAGAAGTTTTTGAAAAATGCAAATTTTTCTTTTTAAGAAATAGTTGAAATTTTGAATTTCTCATTATATGAAAAAAAAGGGTGAGCAAGCGACCCCTCCATGCTCAAATATTTTTGCTTGAGTATGTGTAAGCATAGGTCTTACCAAGAGATGTTGAGGTTCTCATGTACTCTACGGCAAGCACATGTCCCCATGTAGGAGTCATATGTTACCCCCGCCCAGGCTAAGGGTAACTAAAGAGATGATGTCTCGAGGCCCACAAGTTGAAGACATGGAGTGCCAGGAG